>JAOEGS010018139.1:0-85912 GCA_025447755.1 Corythornis vintsioides | reverse complement strand
AGTGTCTCCAGAGATGGAGACTCCACAACCTCCCTGGGCAGCCTGTTCCAGAGCTCTGTCACCCTCACTGAGAAAAATTTCTTTCTTGTGTTGACCCTAAACCTCTTGTGCTCCTAAAGTACTCCCCCTATAGCTTTCAGTTATTGGAAATCAGTGATTGACAGAAAATGGCAGAAGAGTAGTTTTTACTTTGGTACTAATTGGGGTAACTCCTCTTTAGCCACCATGAATATGAGAATGAAGACCTAGAGGGAAAAAAAAGTAAAAAAAAAAAAATAAAAAAATCCACACAGCCTGAACTGGACTCTGCAGCAGAAGGCTCTATTTGCTCTACCTCCCTGACATTTCAGGCACAAATACACGACCCACTGGGCAGTGGGTTTAAAAACTAGTCATCCATTTATTTCTGTGGTTGAATTTGTTTGCTTTAGAGTGATTCCACTGGTTTCAAAGTTCTACCTCCCATTAGTGCTATCAACTATGAGATATTGTTAGAGGGTTTTTGTGAGGGTTTTTTTTTTACCTTCTCTGGCTGGAACACAGCATATCCCCATGTCCATTAAATATACATTTGAACAGCATTTCCACCTGCACTTTGTCACCTCAGGTTCTCAAGGGGTGTACCTCCACTTGGCTCTGAGCTCAAGGGCACCCTTGATATCAGCCTGAGAGTGCCAACAGGCATGTTAATGCCCATTTGAAATAGCTTTTCCTTTGCCTCAGATGTTTCCATGCACTCAACGAATAAAAAGTCTCTGCTTCACTCCGTCTGTGGTGCTGTAGGACGACCTCACCTCATTCTGTCAGTAAGCTACAGTTGCTTTCAGGCACCTCCTAGACTTTGCTTCCCTTCCTGGAGTGTGTCTTCCCCCCCCCACTTTAAGATCCAAGTTAGCAAAAGACTCTGTGTGTATTGATCTAAGCTTGCTTTCTTGTAGGCACTCACCTTACTGCTGTTAGTGCAGTATTTCTTTTCCAAATATCTGCATTCCCTGGAAAATTAGGAACACCCTGTAATTGTGACCTGCATCTGAACAAGAAAGAACATAAACTGCAAAGAATGAACAAAAAGCTGAATTTTCTGCAAATGAAACTTCAGCAGTAAAGATAATATTGTTCCTCTGCTGTCAGTAAGAGGTGTCTATATGGGTCACTGAAAAGGCTTTTTATTGGGAATAAGTTAAATTCAGCATCTACCATCTTGTCCTGTGGGTGAAGCATGCTATCTCAAATACGCAATACAACCCAAACTGGGTGTCATCTTTTTTAAACTTTCTTTTTTTACTAATCACTTCCAAGTCTTGGGGGTAGGACATCACGACAGACAGTTCCTCAACAAAAAACTGACATGAGAACAAAAGCTATTCCTGAAGAGTTCCCAAAATAAAAGTGAGACAGATGAGTGAAGAAAAGTTGTATGGGTGTTTCTTCAAACAAGAACATGGTCAAAAAAGAGATATCAGGAAAAGTAGATTCATTAAAACCAAAAAAACCTCACAAAATTGTCATTTTTGCAGAAATGTGTTTTAGGGAAAAAAACATAAGAAGGCTCCAACACTGTGAATATGTCAGGTTTGGACACCTTCAGAACTAATAGTGTCAGTGTTTCATTTTAAAATCACTCCCCATTTTAAATATACTTGGATATTTTCCATTCTAGTACCCTATTGCAGAACAAAACCAGTACAATTGAGTCAGAGTGAGTCCTTCTTAGAACCCTCCTCTGTAAGGAGAGTTTTCAAAATTTGGGATTTCCATTATAAATTTAACCTCAGGTAAATCTCAAAATCTTTAAATCCTTTGGAAAATGGAATTTCTGCTCCTTGTCCAACACTGCTTTAAACCTCAGCCCTCTGTCAACAGCTAAGTCAAGCTTTGGGAGATGCTAGCATCCTTCTGAAAAATGTTTTTTGCTTGGCTTCCCTTTTCAATAGCATCTGGTGAAGGCTGCCTTGCCATAAATCTAGACAAAAGCTGCTAAACTGTTGTCCTGAAAAACTACAAATAGTTAAGTACTTGCCCATATTCTGGACTCTGGGCAATATCTTTCCATATAATTATTTCTGCTGTTGTCATTAGCTTCGGCACTCTCACTATTTATTACCATAGGTATTTCGAGACTCATAAAAATGTGATCTTACTCCAGGCTTCAGCAACACATGAAATAAATCAGCAGCACTGAACATTGGCTGACACTGGATGAAACCTGGCTGGGAACAGCTGGATTGCTCTCTTGACTAAATATTTACAAAAGCCATGATTATATCACTGAGTGACACTGTGTGAATATAACAATTTATCAATCATCATGTTTAACTCAAATCCCTGCAGGAGGGGATGGCGTTCTCACTTAACAGTAAGTATCTACTGTATGCTAATTAAGTGACTTATTTTGAAGCTAAGGTTACTTCAGGGATATGTGGGCTTTTTAACTACCCATTTCCTAAGCACCACTATTACTTCAGAGGCACAAAAAAAAAGCAAGTTCAGCTGAGCTGTCACTTGCGCCAGTACCCATCCAATAACACCACTGGAATTACCTGGAGCACACACTGTATCGGGGGTGAGCACAAACAAGAGCAGAGTTTATTTTGCTTTCTATCCTCCCCACGCTGTTCCCTTGCCCACTACAGAGGACCCATGGGCAGCAAGTATGGCAGCAGATATCCTGCCACCCCTTTCATTGCTGTGGGACCTGCTTCCCAGCTGTATCAGCCAGTTTGGTCATCTGTCCTTGCCTGTCCTCTCCCAAGTACCTGGTGGTGCTCAAGGCACTGGCTGGCAGCCATGCATCCAAGATGAAAAGCCCATGTCCCTAGAAAAGGCTTCCTCCATTTTCTCAACTTTTGCTCATCAGGTTGGGTACAGCTGAGTGTTCTTTTGCCCCGGAATTGCCTGAAGTTTCACTTCATACCTCAGGGCTCTACAGCACAAAACCCAACCTCACTGACAGCATCCTCATGAGTCTGTCTGAACAGAGCGTGCAGAACAACCTGCCTCCTGTCAGCAGCGAGCCTAGCACTGTTTCCATCAGAGCTGGTCAGCATTGGCTGGGCAGACTTAAACCTGAAAAGGTCACTGGCCACAGAATACAAGCCTACCTGCTGCAAGGACAGAAGGGCTGGGACATGAAGAGGCGAGCTTTGCCAAACTGTGGCATTGCCAGGGAATGTAAGGATTGGGTTCATACAGATCAGAGAAGCAAGCAGACCTGATGAGGGCATCGGCAGGAGCAGGTTTCCTTGAAGATAAAGCCAGCACATATCACACTGATAGGAAATGCGTATTTGGGCACCAGAAACCACTACCACATGGCAGGAGCTTTTTATAAAATCTTCCACCTTCTGCTTCATGCCAGATTAACTCTCTTGCACCAGCAATGGTGTGAGCAGCTCAGCTATACCTTCCTGTCTCTTTCAGATTATAGGTTTTAGCACAATGCAAGAGAAATCACAAATCTCCCCTCTGCTAGTCCCACAAAGCAGACACTTTAAAAAGTTCTTCTTCAAAATGTAACACAGGTACCATGGATAGTGAAGCAGGTTTGTGCAAACCCCAAGCTAACATTCAAAATGAACAGATGGCATCCATGGCTTACCTCTGGAAACTACTTTTAAACCTTGTCTTTCTTTCTAGGAATCATTGTTCAAAAAGAAGAAAAAGTTTGGGGTGATGAAGACTCTGCTCCCTTGAGAGCTTGAGAAGAAAGTTTCCCTCATACAGATCTTAAAGGTAAATTTTTCTTCCCATTTTGTACATGTTGTGAGTCTGCATAATAATTGTATTTTAGCCTTTGGAGCCCATCTGCCACCAAAGGGAAAAATTCACCTTTTTCTTTCTACCTACAGAGAGGCTTATAAATCAGTAAGCACACAGACATGGGAGCACGGAACTTGGTCACCCTTCCAGGAGCCCTTAATGGCTCAGACTATCACAGCAAGTGCTCTTTTCAGAAACACAGGGAGGGGAGACAGAAGTTATGATAAATTTAGTTTTCTTTTGAAGTTAATAACCTCCTACAAAGGCTTTTGGTAAAACACAGACACCTTAACATTTTTTCCCTTTCAAACAATTCTTTCCTCTGTTTTTTCCTCAGATGGCAAAATCTGAGGAAACCTGTCTCTTCAGAAGTAACTGCTTTGTGCAAATGACATCAGCAGACCACGAGGTTACCACTGGTAAGTTGGCACCCTGAGGGGGATGAAATGAAATGAAATTTCTTATCAGCCTACTTGCTCCTCTTCTACATTTGGTGTCTTTTGTAATATGCAAAGCAAAGGAAATATTTTGCTCCCCTTGATTTTTTTCTTTTTTTTTTTTTTTTTTTCCCAACTCAGGAAATGGAACAATTCATTTCACTGGTTTCCCCAAAGTCTCAGCTGCTGCTTCAGGTCAGTTTGGTACCTCATTCAGAGGTACCTCCTCTTTCTGCCTCACATCAGATCTTCCTCTGGGTTCTCCATAAACTTATTTCAGTCAGTTTTAAAACCAAAGGAAGCTTGGGTCCAGGATCTTTCTGGGGGAAAAGGATGTTTATAAATGTGGCTAATGTTAGTTTTTACAAACTCATGCCACTACAGCAAAGGCACTTCTATCTTGACTTCAAACCAATATCAGATACAATCTCTTAGCAGTTTCCCAGTGTGGATATCTTGTTTCAACTCACCTCCTTCAGGCTTTTCAGGTTAGAATTTTTCAGAGGCAGAAACTGTTGGTCTGGAAGGCAGAGAACAATGAGGACACAATGGATGAATGTATGGGAAAGTGTCTAAATTACAAGGAGACTCCCTTTCCTGTATATGATATTTCCAATAGGCAGAGCCAGTATGGCTACTACCTACAAAAACAGGGGACTAGTGAAAGGTGGAAACTGCAAGGGAAGACAGCAAGAGGGAGGGACTAGAGTTTGTTGCAGCAGAACATCTGAAATTATGAACCCACCACAATTCACTTTGCCATGGAGAGACATCTCCTGATTTACCAGCCATTAGCCTCAGGAGAGGAGATGGAAGGTAAGAACCTTCTTCACGTAATTTAATAAGTCTCATGCATCTAGTAAGCACACATTCTCCTTCCTCAGTGCATCCAGAAAAGTCAAACAGCTTGGTAAAAGAAGCAGGAAGGGCTACATAGTAATAAACATGAGAGTTTATGGGAGGGGGGGAAAAAAATTTTTAAAAATAAATTACTGGAGAATGGCTGTCTTCTTGCTAAGAACAGTTTAATCTTTCCTAAACTAAGCTCGGAAAGAAAGATGATAAATTACTTCGGTATTCTGAGTCTGGAGTACATAGAGGAGACTGGATGTCATCAGGAGGATTGCTCATATACTGTCACATGCAGCTCCTCAGTAGGTGAAGGAATACATGGAAACAGAGAGAGAATTCTAGCCCAAGGTGGTGGTGGAGAACTTCCAAAAATGTGCAGTGGAAGATTAGAGTTTGAGGAGCAGAAATATACACACAGACATCTCATGCTTTTACAAACAGCTTGATTTTTATAAAATGTGTAAAAACCAAACCAAACAAACAAAAAACCAACCAACCAAACTAGCCAAACAGAAAGTGTATTTTCCTTTATTTAATAAAACCATAAGTACAAAGCATATTTTTGAAAAAGCTATTTCTGAGTCCACTGACACCACTGAACAATTGCAGGGCAGAAGTTGCTTGTATCCCTATGCATACTCTGAGAACACCTGGCGGCTCCCCCCATGAGAGGCACAGAAAGCCAGGCCTGGTTTAGAAGCTGTTAGTCGGTGAAGGACAAGAAAAGGTGTCAGTCACCTTTTAAGAGTGACAAGGGGAGGAAAGTAGGCTGAGAGGCAAACGGGTAACTTCAGCACATGACAGAGACATGACAGAAAGGCATGAGGGACAAGATAGTGAAGACACTGTTTTTTGAAGGCTGACACCGTTTAGAACAGAATAAGTTTGGTCAAATGTTTAGCATAGTATCTCCAGGAATCTCCACTGTTTCTGTTTATTAATTTTAATGGGATGGTATCTGCAGCTCCAGTCAGAACCAAGGCTCCCCTGACACATGCATGACAAGATGATGGGCCTTGCCATGCACAGCGTACAAAAATAAATAGTGCACAAAGAATAGAGCAGCAGCATAAAACTATCTACATAAGCTTAGCCTTTGAGAGTCCAAATTTTCTTATGCAGGAAATTATTCTGTTCCCAAACCTCTGCTTTCATTCCAAACAAAGCCTAATACCACATTTGCAATTTCCCCATCAGAAACTAAAACTATAGTGTTGGTTACAAATATAGAATCAAACCAAGAACATCTCAGATTGCATTCTAAAAAGTGTAAGTTTTTATTAATCCATGCATTCTGGCTCACCTGAGCAGTTCTATGCACACGCATACACACATCTGCAATTTTTAAAAATATAAATAGACATCCCCACCTGTCTCTCTGGTTGCAGCTGTGTCCTCTTTATGTTTCCTGAAGAAATCATGCTTTGACAAAAAAAAAAAAAAAAAAACAAACAAACAAAAAAAACCAAACAAACACCAAAACAGAACAAAAACCTCCTAGCAGACTGCTTTAAGGCTGTAAATAAAATCATGGATGCAATAGGAATTAAGTGAACAGTGTTCCAGAGACACCTGGGAGACAGACACAGAACATACTCCTAAAATTTGGTGCATGCAACGCTCACAAGCACAGACTGTTAGCCTGTCCTGGCAGGTTTAACCATTTCTGATAACAGCATAAAGGAGGACATGAAGAGATGGTATTTATCTCCCCTGGTTGTAACTCCCTGGAAGCCCAGGCAACTAGAAGAGAGCACTAGTCATCTAGGTTTCCTTTATACTCAGTGGAGTGTAAGGAATCCCTCTAGACAGGGATTCATCCCTTCCTAAGACAGATACTGAGGCAGGCAGGATGAACCACCCCATAAAGAGGCTCCCTCTCCACTATAGATGGGCCTCAAACCACAAGCCTGGATTTGATTCCTGTTAAAAGCCAGAGGAGATTAATCCCTCTCAAAGACAGTCTTTCAAAACAACGCTTGTGTCATCTAAGGAAGACCCAGCTCAGTCTTCTCAGTCCTCTATTCCACCATGTTCTGTATCTTTATGCCTCATTAGTTTGTATCAGCTGGCAGAGAATAGGTCAATTTACAGCACTGGAAAGTGCAGTGCCTCTGTTGAAAATCTGACTGCAGCAAAACCACACCCCATTTTTTCAAGATTAATTACTCTGATTTTTTTTCTGTTTACTATATCACCAAGAAGTAATTTTCTGCCCCAAAACACTTCTTCAAGATAGTTTCCTTGTTTTAACTCCAAAGTTGTGCCCAACATGCCAAGGTTTGAGTGTAGTTGCACCATATTACTATACATCAAGCACTGGCAAGCCTTTGTGGCATGAAGTAAAATCATTCCCATTTTTCTCCTGTCCTTCACCACAGGTCTGTCACACATTAGGAAGCATTGCAAAGGGAACTAGAGTTACTGTATTGCTTTACAGAGGTATGAGCTGCTAGGAACACATTAAATAACCCAACCTAATTTTACAAGTGCTGGTTATATTCTTTCATATTTTGCACTTCAGGGACCATCTGGTTTCCTCAAGTCCAGTAAAGTAATGTTTTTTAATCTTCATGAGTGCCAAGGGATTAAAAGATTAATTCAGAGATTTAGAAGCAGGTAACTGTGGTGGATATAGCAGCAGAAAGCCAGCCTTCCATCGTGAGCCCTGACGGTGAGCTGCTCTGTGGCCTTGAACAAATCACTTCACCTCTCTTGTACTTCTGTTTTCTTGTCAATATTTTTGTCTGCTTAAGTGTATGGTTTCTGGGGCAACTCCTGTGGGTTTGCACAGTGTCTGCCAGTATAGGATCCAAGAATCAAGCAAAGTGACACCACAGTACAAAAATAAGGACAGAAAGTTTGAGAGCTACGGGTATTTGAAAGGAAATTTCTGCAATATTGTTTTAAACCTCTGATTGATTGGGGTCTTCAGATCTTCAGGCTCTGAAGGCATAGCAGTTTTTTAAAGGAGTAAGTGCATGTCAGAGATCATAATGGGGGAAAATGTAGTCATCCATATTTTTATGACTGTCCTCTATTCTCTTTGGCTTGGTTATGCTTAATACCTGTGGAGCAGGTAATTAAAATAATGAAATAAATAAGAGAAAGGGAGAAAGTGTCAGCATGAGGCTGGTTATGGAGTTATTGAGAATGCGTGTAAATGTGTCAAGGAAATCCCCAGTGATCCAAAAGGGAATGCAAGTAGCTTTGTGAACATCAGGAGCAAGCTGGAATAATTGTATAGGGGTCTTAGGTTTACAGAATGATTTTCATATTTCAAACTGTAAATCAAACCAAATTAAATCAAATTTACATTTCTATAGCACCTTTCATACAAGGTTCCCAAGGTGCTTCACACAGAAAGCAAAGCCACTCAAGTGCTTATCAACATGGCAGGTCAAAGGAACATGCCCTGAGCCAAGGTGTAAAGGCTGGCAGCATGGCAGCATCAGGAGAAGGCACAGGCTGGGAGGTCCCTGCTCCATAGGCCAGACTTGGCAGCCCACAGGGAGTGGAAAGCCAGGTGACACCAGGCCCAATCTGGTCACAGATCACAGACCTGTACATGAGGGACAAGGCACGCGTAAGCCATCCACGTGTTCTCAGAGCACTGCAAAAGACAAACTCAAGCAAGATGCCAACAGAAGAGATGGTTACATGGAAATTTCGGTACAGCACCTCCTAGGCAGTGAAGCCTTCAGCTGCCATGAAACAGCTCTTCTTGAACCAAGAAAAGGAATGAAAAAGCCCTTGGGTGCAAAACCTGCAAAATCACTGAAATCCTTTCACCAGGGACCCTAGTCAGGTTCACCTTTCTAAGGTAAATTTCATCTCTGTTAATCCTATCAGTTAATATTGAAATCAAATACAATATAGTATTTGATATGACAGTCTCCTTCTTATGAAGTCAGCTGCAGCATTTTTTATTTGCATACAATTTAATTACACTTTCATTCCAGGTCTTCCATTCTATGTATTGTGGGCAAAAAGCACATGAATTCTGTATGACTGCAACAGTGGGAGAGAATATAAAATTTAGAATAATGCTGCAGTGTTAAGAAATAAGGAGGAGAAGTATTGCTGTTTTAGCAATGAGGCTTCAGGATGATGGGTAAAGTGAATAAACAGCCCTGCCCCACTATTGAAAGATACAGAGCAATATTTCAGTTGCATATATAATTTTCAAGATAGCCACAACCTTTTTCTGTAAGATGTTATACCTTGTTTACAGGTTTGATCTAACCCAATACTAGAGAAGAAAAAGTTTAAACAGAACAGCAGATCACCTCAGTTCCAGGCAACAACAACAGCATTGCTGGACTTACTCACTATGTATCCAAGAGATGGGCTGTGGGTATGAGGATATTTCTGCCCTGAGTTCTCCAACATGTGTGTTTGCTCTGTAACGCTCCTGCTCCCAGATTAACAAGGAGCATTGGAAATTATAAAGATGCTCTGCATAGTAGAAACAGAATATACAATGCTTGTAATAAAAGGACAGATGAGCAAACAGAAGGATTCTGCACATCAGTGACCGTTATTTATGGTCACTGATTGTCAGAAACATTAAGAGCTCTCAGAGCCAAACACTTCTATATTAGCTGAAGGCACACACACAACATTCAAGTGCAAATTAGTACCCCAAGAAACTTGCAAATAGTTGCATTTAATGTAGAATAACTTCACTCTGTCACACAAACTGTAGCCAACAAGCTCCCACTTGATGGAACTGCTGCAAGAAAATGGTGATAAGGAGAAGCCCCTAGTTGTTTTGCACACATAAGGAAGGTTTTGTGCAGACTTGGAATACAAAATATATTCCCAGACCCAGCCACTCATGTCCTTAAATCCTGACATGAAGAGTTACTACTCAACTACATTTTTCTTTTTAAAAAAGGTCCAAACTTGTTTGATGACACACATTATTCATTTGTCTATCATATCAGAAATTCTTAAGGGAACGAAAATGCTGCATTCTTACATATTCAGTTGACACCACAGAAAGGGCAATAGGAAATATTTCTGGTGTTCTAAATGCAAAAGATTTTGTCTTGTTCCTAGCTGAGTTCATGATTTCACACCATTCACTACCTTAGTTTATCCATCAGTAGGATGGGTATAATGATAGCACTGATGCTTAATTCAGAGTTCATGTTTTCACAGTGAGCTGAGACAAACAGAAGGTGCTTTACGAATGTAAAATATTGATTTTTTTTTCTCCAGTTTGCACAAGGTCTACAACATTATACAGTAGCTAACATGCTCCTTGAACACAGCATAAAATTCCTTCTTTTCTGTAGTAAAAGGACATTCAGAAAGACAGAGATTTGCAGACAAAACAGGTCTGGCTGACCATGAAGAGTGGGAATGAAAAGCCAGTTTGGGTTATTTTAGCATTAAAATGTTTCAGTCATTACAGTCTTTGACTTACTGGTAATTGGACAACACCCATTGGATGGCATGGCACAATTAAGCTTTCTGTCTTTCTAAAATTTAAAGAGAATATAATGTTTCCCATTCTTTCATGATCACAGGGATTATTATCTCTATTATCCTACTTAATAAAAAGGTAAATTTATAATATGAACACACGAGTATTTATCCTTGAAAATAACCTTTCATTAATGCCAGAGATTAAAATGATTTGAAGTCAATGCTCCACTGTGCAAAGCTTTCAGTATTTATGCTTCAGTAGTGTTAGGTGTACTTCCTGCAATGCTGAAATTGTGAATACATGGAAACAGAAAAGCAGGCAACAGTTTTCTCTGGATTAGCCATTTCTATAATGCACATGAAGGCTTTGAAAAGTTCAGGACCAAATTTGGAAAACTGCTGCTTCCTCTGAGGAGAACTGATTAAGACATTAATATGGAACAACTCCAATTAATGATGTAGTTAAAAGATGTGAATAGCAAATTTCTAAATGGTAAATGGTTTACTTCTCTGGAGGAAAAGTAATGGTCTCATATTTTTTCAGCATCAGATCAGTTTTTCCTGCCATTTTGAAAACTTTGCATTTGTTTTCTGGAACTATAATTTTATCCTTCTGTAGAGACAATATGAAGAAACTCCTCTTTTCAGTCATACAGGCATTTCAACTGAGATATATTCACCAAGCAGGTATGTGCTAAACATAGGCAAGGCAGCACGACCCTCTAATGCAAACACATATTTAAGCATTTTTTGTACACACATGTACAAAAATGCTTAAATACAAAAGACAGAGGAAATACTGATTTTCACAATAAGTTGATAGGCTAAATAGATCCTTGAGAGCTGGTTTTGCACTATACCTGGAGGTAGGAGCATAGCAAAGGGAAAAGTAACTCATCCAGGTACTAAGAGAAGTGACAACATCATGAGTGGGTTATGCAAGCCCATCAATGTCCTTATATCCATAGTTGCATAGTTGAAGCCCATGCTCAAGGAGGTTTCACAGCTATGGCTACCCAAACCAGCCAGAGAAAGATTATAAATGTTTCAAAGGCAGATAAAGTGTCAATAAGATCAGCAAGCTACATATTTGTCCTTCATTAATAAACCACTGTAAATAATAAACTAACCTCCACTATGTAATTATCTGTACACCTTTTTCCATGCAATGATTTTGCTAGATGAAAGAAAATCAGAGGAATTGGATTTTCCCATAGATGATTCAGTCTTATAACAAGCAATGATTAGTCCCATCTTTCTCTTTCCCTGCTTCTCACACCAGGACAGCTCTGCTTTTTACTCTTGATATTGGCAGAGAGGTGAGAGTAGTTCTTGTAATTCAATCATCAAGCCTTAAGACTGCTTCCCAAGGCTAAATGGAAGCTAAATCTCAAAGCTGCATGCATCCTATGGCCTACTGGGATCTAAATACAACTAATTTCTGCTGGCTGAACTGTAATGAAGATTGTGAGTGCTCAGTGATAAAACTGGGGAGGCCATATTTAAGGCAATAGAAGTTATACCATGTGCAAAATCCTATTCCCCAGACCGAGATGGAAATGCTGTTGTTGAATGTTGCAAGGATAAGACAGAAGAA
Source organism: Corythornis vintsioides (assembly GCA_025447755.1). NCBI lineage: Eukaryota > Metazoa > Chordata > Aves > Coraciiformes > Alcedinidae > Corythornis > Corythornis vintsioides. Next base: position 73,831 of record JAOEGS010018139.1, on the reverse strand, counting down.
GAGTATAATTTATGCATTATAATTGAAATCAAGGAAGCATTTCCTGCTAATGCTGTCATGCCTGCTTTGCAAGGCTAACCCTAATGACCAACAATTGTACTTTTAATATAATTTTTGAAGCAAGTGGTGGCTAGGGAATAGTCCCATTGGAACACACACCACACATGCCTCCCCTAAATTTCTTCATGTACAATTCACAGATGATTGCTTTACAAGACTGTGGATGCACAACTTATTTTGTAAGAGTGAAGAGTCTCAGAAAAGCATTTACTAATAGACTCTCTGGCAGGAAGATTCACATCAGTGCAGTTGCAAGCCACTCTAAACTTTTTTTAATCACCTAATGAACAGTATTTCCCTTTCACTGTTGGGAACGGACAGGCAGTTTTGGAAAACAAATAAGAACAATACAAAAATGTGGCTGAATGTTTTTTCAGTAAAAAGTAAACAGCCTGTGTCATTCTAGTTTAAATAGGAAGCAAAAGCAAATTAATTATTTATTTGTATATCTGACCCAGCAAAAAGTCATAAGAAATGCCCTGAGAAAACCATGCTGTCAAGGTTTTCAGATCAAGGTTGACAGGTGCTTTAGCTCAAGGCTGATGATGTTCAGGTGTATTTTCTTTGGAATAATCACAAGAGGTGCCAAAACTCATCACTATTATACTTCTTACAGATACTAGGCAGGGTAGCTTTAAGGAATGGGCTCATTAAGCTATAACCTGTACAGACTCCTAAATATCACACAAATGGAGCAAAAATTCATGGAGAACTGCCTGAGACTTCCCACTCACCTTTCTTACACTTTCAGAACGATGCCAATAAGACATTTTACCTACCAGTTGATGTTCGTTGCATTTTCCTGTACTCAGACAAGCTTTCCTCTCTAGTATTAGGGTCAATCTAAGGAGGTTCATTTAGGCACAAGGACCATCACTGGTAGGAGTCACATCCTCACATTTCCTTCTTATCGTTTCAGCTTAGCCCTTTCTTGTTTCTCCAGCATAACTACTTATAGAAAGAGTATTAGCAAATGATGTAGCGAATCAGTGATAAAAGCCACTGATCATTAAAATGAGGAGGCATCCTGGTTTTAAGCACTAAGAAGAGGGCATTAGCCCTATAATTACTGACACATTAGCCCACATTAGTGACACATCCATATCTGTGCCAGCCAACTCTTGGAAACCCAAATCTTTTTTGTTAATTATTTTTCATGATGCTTTTGTTTCTTAAGATTCTCTTGACTGCAATCCTGGCTAGTCAGGCTCTCTCTCCCCTTGCTCCAAGAGTGCACTGAACACACAAAACAACAACAACAAAATTTAAATCTTCCCTCGTTCTTATCTGCCTGAAAAAACACACAAAATGTTCATGGATACATCCATACTCATGTTGACACATCATAGAAAGCAATAAGACAGCTAAGAGAAATTAGCTTTTAGGTAGCTGTGTCTGCCAAGACTAAAATCTTTTCTACCTACACTCACTAAAGGTCTTCCTAGGGTAAAATCCTTTTTGGATCCTGAACTACACTGCTTTTGATTTTATTCAGTCTTGTATAAGATTCTCCTTGCTCCTGAATATAAAGATACAGGATCAATAATTTCATCATAAAAATAATTGCTACTCTGTGTCAGATAGGAATTGTTGACAGATGATGCTCCATCTGTCACAGTATTTTACGGTAACAAGCCAAAACACAGCAAAGAAAAAACCATTGTAAACTGTACTGCTAGAAATGGTCACAACAGACCATCTTGGGGTTTTTAGAAATAAAAGTTATAACAAAAAGCCCCAATTCAAACTTTGGATTCTGGGAAAAGTATAGCTATGCATCATCTTTATATAAAGGGCTTGAAATCTAATAGTGCCTAGTAAAGCACTATTTAAAGTGGATTTATGTGGACAGACACTCACACACCTGTTCTCCTCACACTTGGAACTGGGTAGTGCAAGCTAGATCTCATCCAGAAGCCATGCTACCACACTTACATGGTGTCAATCCTCAGCTACCACACTAGTTATATATTCATATTCCTCTGGATGAGTGTTTAAATGGAGTGGTCATGTAATGGTCTGTCTACTTAGTCCAGCATGCACAGGGCCACATGTGTTCAATGGGGATAAGCCAACAAGTATGTGGGGTAGGGATGGTAGATGGTATGGAAACAGAGTAAACACAGAGATGCTGACACCCACTAGCACACACTAGGACCCATCCTTTTGGTGTTAGCTACAACAGATTCAGCATCTGGTTCCTCTACAAAGGTATGATCTTTAAAATGTATGCCTCTGTCTAACCTGAAAGTGTGGCCCATCCTTTCATTTCAGTCTTCTTCAAGTTTGTAACCCCAATGTGCTTCCTCTTCATTCCCTGAATATCAGAAGGTTGAATCAGCACCCATTTTCCAAGTCAGTGTTCTATCACAGGCTCCCTGGTAAAGCTGTTTCACAATATAACACACAGATGAAAACAGAAAAAAAACCAAAAGTGACTGATGCAGTAGAACATACTGGAACATAATGCATAAATCAATGATCATTTCAAATTTAAAACTTCATGCAAGTCACACAAACCAGAACCACTCAGCTTTCCACAGTCCTCAATGCAGCTCTCTACAGAAAGAAACAGAGCAAAACAGAGAGAAGAAAAAAAAAAAACACCAAAGAAAAAGAGAGAGACCTTGCATAGAAAAAGAAAAATTACATAAAAATAGATTTATTTTCTGCATTTGCTGATATATTCTGGGCTTAATTCTTTTTGTATCATAGCCATTTTACTTCTTTCCACCAAGCCTAGTCCAATGGTGCAGCTTTCTCAATGTTTTCTCAGTGTTTGCTGGGTGAGCAAAGCCTTTTCATTTCACACATCATTTACAGCTCGCTGCTGTGATTTCAGAAAGTCAGTGGGCTTTTACCAAGCTAACAAGTGAGATAAACATTCTGTGTGTCTGCTAATTCTAAAAGTTCTGCAGATTTTCTGACAGTAGGTACTCCTAGCAGTCAGGGAAATTCAGCAGTTTCAATTCGATCTGCACCACATGGCAAACAAGTTTGCCCAGAAGTCAGTAAATAAATCAGGAAGAAAGGCAGGTAAATAAAGAACAGACATTTCAAAGAAGTATCTTATTCCTATAATGCAAACCTAATTCCTCTCAACTTTCAATGTATTTTATGTGACTAACTAAATTTATTCACTCACTCCTGATTTGAACCAATAGTCAAAAGGTAACAATTTCTTTCTCTCTTTACTCTCAGTGAGACAGACTTCAAGACATCCTCTCCTGGCATATGAGAATGACAGTTCATTCATGCACGAATATTGGATAATGCATCCAAATGCCCAGTGTATTCAAGTTGAGTTTGTGGTTTCAAGATCACCAGACACAACAGAAATGAGAAAATGAATGACTATTCTGTACATACAAAATTTTATCTTGTACTCACCAAATTCAATGGCAAAGCTCCTATATATTGTAAAGGTGCAGAACCATATCCCTAGATGAGCATACACACACTGGGTGATTGCATGTGCAAGTAACAATATGATTTACAAAGGTAAATTATGGGTGCAGGTTAGATGTGGGTTTTATGTATGTGCAATGCTTTTTAAAGTGTAGATCTGTTCGAACACAGGAAAACATAAAAAGTAAAACTAAACAGAAAGTGTGAATCTTTCCAGAGTGATATTTTCAAGTGAGAAGAGTGAGTCCACTCTTCTGTGCAGCCAGATATGTGAACACTTACAGTCAATATATCACCTAAAATTAAAACAACAACAAAAAAAGGCATTTAAAAAAAAAAAGCATAAATATTTTGCTGTCTGGTTTGTTGTGGGTTTGGTTTGCTTTGATGTTGTTGTTCACATCACTAGTAGCACCCTCTTATGCACAGTGAGCTTTGGCACTGTAAAATCACTGATACCTTCTGGATACTTACAATGTCATCACTATCAAACCTCAAAATCAAAATTATTAAATGAAAGAATTAAATAGTTTCTTTATTAACAATAAGAGAAGGAAGGGAATGGTGAAGCATTTCAATCCCCAGGTCAGCAACAGGCAAACAAAGGGCCTGATTCTGCTACTTTAATTTTACTTCATTTAATAATATAATAAGGCATGATCATAGCGAGCAGAATTGGCAATGAAATGGCTATTCAAATTTAATCAGTATGGGAAAATAAGGACTAAAAAAAGTATGAGGGGGAAAAAATGGATGGATGCCTTCTATCTGGCATCACAACCCAGAGAGACTGGAAAGTGATGATTGTCTCATGTTCCTTATTTCACACAGCAATATGTTGTAAAGAGGATGGAACCAGTCACATATGTTCTGGGCCTGGCTGGGATGCGTCTGTTTTTCACGAGCATGAAAATAATGTTTCTCCACATTAATAAAGACTTAAGGAAATACATAGCTACATCTTCCAAAGCAAACAAGATAAAGCCCAAGTGAGGAAGATTAAACCTTCTGAAGCAAAGTTACACTTAAGGCAAGATCTCAAGAAATTGGAAGTGAGAGGCATTCCCCAATAAACTTTAACATCACATCCCCTCTGCCCTGGCAGTGCTCAGAGAAATACCCATACTGCTGAGGGAAATCTGTTGTAGCAAGCAAACTAAAGGTCTAATTTAGTAAAATATTAAAAAATCTCATGGTTTGCATGTATGACCAAATTTAAGCATATGCTTAAATATGTTCCTGAAAGAAGCTCTAATTGTGTAACTGGTTTATTTCAGCTATCATCGACCCTGAATAGCTAAAAATTGAATCATCAGCAATTCAGCTATATCACATCACAGCTAATTTTTAAGTTTGTCTTCTGAAGGATGCTGACTGCTGTATCTAAAACATCCAAGGTCTTTTTCTTTTGGAGAGAAAAATGTAGCAGATCAGGCAGAAACCCACAGGGATCTCTGAATATTTTTGCTATAGACTGCTGTGCAAAACCAATTATTTCATAAATTAAAAAAAAAAAAAAAAAAGAAAAAAAAAGCAAAGCAGGATATTTCAAACAGGAAACAACATAAGTAGCACCGGTTTTGAGGGAAATAATCATGTTATTATGGAATACTAATCCAAGTAAGCTTCTTTATATTCCAAAATATTTTCTTATACATGGCATTTTGTATTCTTTTTGGTGTGTCTTTTAAAAGGGATGAAGTATTTAGAAATTGAACTATTAGACCTCAGCAAGGCTGTTATCTCAGAAAAAGGACTCATTGCAAGTACTTGAGAAAGACAACAAAACAGTGAACTGAAAAATGCCTTCAGTGCCAAAGATATTTTTAAGATATCATTGAACAATGTTAGAGAAGTTAACACTTGTAAGAAAGTAGAAAAGGAGCAAGAAGCAGGGCTCAGGCAAATGCTAAGTGGGGAGTTTTTCAAATTCCCGTTCAGAGAGGCAAAACAGTCTCCTAGGTAGATCTCCTCTGGGATTTGGAAGGCAGGAGCTCTCCCCAGCCATCATTGCTGAATCCCTAGGTGACCCTTCATGTTTAAATCCAAGATTGTTCCCTGATCTGCAGAAAAAGAGCTGTGAACTTTGTAGAACACTTTGAGATCTGCCATTGCAAAATTCTGTGTCAGAAAAAGGAATTGCCAATCTGTAATTAGTTTTACACAAGGGTATTGCATAAAGCAGATCAGACAATTCTACCACCAGACTTTCTTTTGAAATCTGTTTAAAATTTAAGTGCTCAATAGCAAGATGCCTGAGTTTTGTCTCTGTTACAGCCTGGAATGAGTGGAAGGTCCTATTCGTGAATTACTGCCTCCAATTTTTCATTTTAATGTATACCAAATCCCCACATTTCAGTTGTTCTGAATGCAAATACTTTTTTTTTTTTTTTTTTTTTAATTACATGTATACAAAGCCTGTTCTCTCCAAATACACACCTCATTTAGTCTTTGGGAGGCAAATAACCACAATGCTCATTTAAGGGGGATGCACAAATTTGAGAGAAGTAGCTTTACCATATCCCCAAACAGTGGCCATGGCAAAAATAGCTTCCAGATCCACAAAATTTCCAGAGAAAGTATTTGTGCAGTGAAATGTGAAAAAATATCTGTGATCTAGAGAAAAAAAAATAGTAAAAAAAACCAACCAAACAAACAAAACCAACCAAACAACAAAAGTTATTGTGGGTATATTTTTGGTTGCAGCTGTTTATAGTAATATGAAATAAATTAAGCAAGCCTTTCTTTTATGCTGTGCAGTTGCAGCTCACACCACTGGAAGCCATCCACATACTTCAAGGACAGACTGATGCAAAACATCACACCTTCAAAAGCAGTGGAGCTGTTACTGGGCTTCTGGTATCCCAGCTGGGCAGTTGTGAAAATGTTACCCAAAACATTTCTGCTGATGTAATCTCTTCATTCCTTTTCCCAATGTAGGCACTTCAAGCAAAATGTACGTTAATTTTTCTTCCTTTTATTGGGATCTACTGTGGGTAATTTCTTAGAGTTCATTGAGGGGCAGAGAGAGAGAAAGAAATGGTAACTTTAATTCACAGAAGAAACACTACATTTTTTTTCTAGTGATGACTCAAATGGTGATTCTTTAGTAGGAAAAGTATTTTAAAGCTTGCCTACAAAAATGATGCTTGTCTCCTTCTCCCTCATATCTTTCCAGCTGCATTGAAGTTACACATATTAGAACAAAGACACTACACATATGTGGATAGAAACTTAATGTGGTCCTTCTCTTACACATTAATTGCCAGGAACAGGATCAGAAAGAAATACTGAGGTGAAGTTAGATAGAAGAGCACTAACAATAAATATTCCTCAGGGTTTTTTTGGCCCCAGACACAAGATTAAATGCCCCTGTAACTCTTGGCCTAATATCTCAGACAAACCTATATCACTGTCATAGGTTTACTGGCTTTTTTTTTTTTTTAGTTTCTAATCTTTTTTACCACTCATTAGACTTTGGGACTCTACAATGGCCTTTGTTCCTGCCAGCAACATTCTCCCATCATCCAGATTAAGGATTTACACACATTACTGTAATGTGACTTTTTAAATCCAGTGTAACCTTCTGACAATTGTGTATACACACTGTAGAGAAGAAGAGATATTTTCCAATGTCTCTGTTCAATTATTAGTGTCATCTGTAATGAACTATTCCTGTTTAATTGCAGAATTTGTCTCTGTTGTACTATGGACAAAATAAAATACAAACAAATATTAATTTAAATAGCAAAACTAATGTTCACAGCAATATAAAAATATTCCAAGCTGAGTGTCCTTTTTTAGTTTGCTCATCTGATGAGGTGATGTTTCTTGGAAGACCATTGCACTCATAAACCTGATGCACAGAAGGCTTAACACAGGAACAAACATGAACTCTCACATATTCGTAAAAGAATGGTGCTCCTCCAAATTACAACACAGCAAGCGACTCCACATCAAAGGAAAATGTTCAAGGGAGAGTATTAGATGTTCAACCATGGATAGATCAATGTTTATATCAGGTGATTTTGCAAAATCAAAAGTCGTATCTATTTGGGAGATAGCACAATTTACATTTAGGGAAGGAGTGTGAAGAGGTTAAAACAGCTGTATTGTCTTTGATTGCAGTGTATTTGTCTTTCACCTTGAGGTGAAAAAGGCATCATTTATGCTTCTTTTTTTTCCCCCTCAAATGCAGTTGCCATGTTAGGTACTAAATTTGTGACTTCAGCCTGATTTTTCAACACTGGTCAATTCAAGTCTCCTGTGCCTTCAACAGTAGCTGTATAAGAGGAAATTCTGACTTCTTTAGATCATGAGGGTTGGGCACACAATGCCAGTGACAAATACCATATTGTCCCACATTGCTGATGTGCTCAGTAAATAACCCGGACAATATTCTACTTTCACATAAAATCACACTCTGGTCATCTCTAAATAAACCATTAAGATTAAAGAACATACTAAACTGAGCATGGAGAAAGGCCTTTGCAAATGCTCCCTTAACTCTTCAGTGCACCTTTTGTTTGCAAAATGGCTCTAATCCTAGCATCATATGATCTAATTTTGCCTAATGCCTCTCTCAACAATATAATGTAAAACCCAGGGCTGACAGGTCCTATAAAACTATGTTGTTACCCATTTTTCCTATTAATGGAGTGCCACTACTTCTGTTTGTTTCCCATCGGGATCCCTGCTGTACAATGTCATGTATAATGCATTTCTATAGCATGCTGCTGAGCAGCTCTCTTCCACTGGCTCAGTCTCACTTTGGAAGGAGCAACATGCCAGAAACCACTAAGATCCTCCATACAAACAATTAGAAATTAAAGCTCTGCAGGGGATCACATCGCTGCCTTACAGCAAGGAAATAAAAAGCAGGGCTATGGCTGCCCATGAACCAATCATCTTTTATGTCAGTTTAGTCAGCCATCCTCACAGCAGCTTTCCTGTATCTCCTATTATTTTATTTCCATCCATTAAAAGGGCTTGATAAGGTCCTTGACACCTAAAGTCCTGTTAGCACTCCATCACAAACCTTCAGAAGCACCACTGAGCATCTTGTCCTCCCACCACCACCAAAGCAGTAATAGTGTCACTCTTACATGTATCATCAGCTAAGGCTAATTGTTTTATCTGTTTAGTATCTCATGTACTTTCTATCCAGGACTCTCCTGGTGTTGGGGGATGAACTAACTAGTCAGTCATATCTCAAATATGTGTAAACTAGAATTTATATGACATAATTCCCCATCTGCACACACATTAAAGACACACATATTTCAAAGTTGCTCTTACAGGACATGTATTGATTCACACCCCACAAAGTCACCACACCTCTCAGAGTAAAGGAATTTGATTTACACATTACCAGAGGAAGAATTCAAGCTGCCATGAGCTATGATCTTGCCTGAAACCTCCATGGCTCTGGAGCAATGATGATGGCCACTTCCTCTGAGCCCTGCACCCACAGCCTGCTGCCATGGAGAAGTGTAGTCAAGGTCGCAGCAACTTAGCCCTTTCAGGATAATCCTTATCTTTGTCTTGAGGGAAATGACTCACTGTTCTAGTATACCCCTTTTTGTAAGACAAGTAAGCAAGATTCCTGAACTTTGCTTTTCCAACACAGCAACACAAGTTGCTGTATAGGTCAGTCATTATGTGTCCCCCTCCTAGAGAGACGTTTAATAGTCCTCTCCTGACATCTTCTTTAATAAGCAGCCTGACAGGTTATGCTGCTTCCAGTTGTTTTATTGCTGTGCACTGGGTAAAAGCTTGTGGAAGATGGTGGGCGTAACACTTCATCCTTTCATTCAGAATAAACTCAGAGAATCCATTAAGGTTCTTTATGAAGCCATCTGTTTGAAACAATAATGATCTCCACCCAAACACAACTACATGCCATCTTCCAAAACAAAGACACATGTGGACAGAGAAGTTTCATGGGCAATTATATTGTGAGGAATTGTGCATGACAGAAACAGCAAGACCAGAAAAGTTGAGGGGGAATACAAAAAAAGACCCCATCACTATTCTGACAACACAGGAAAGAAAAAAGCATCTGGGTGAGCAGAGGCTGGAACAGAAAGACCTGACCCTCTGTGTAAAGAGATTATCTCCTGTCTGATCCCCCATGGGTTCAAGAGAGCAGTTACTCATCCATTCTTTGTCATAATACAAGATTTCATCAAGATCACCTGATTGCCTCATCCATCTTTTCTCCTAACAAAAGAGCAGCAGTATCATGAACTTTGGCTAACTTCTCAGGTCAGATATGTGTAATATCTAACCAGAAGGACTTTTAGTATCTGTGCTCACACACACCATCTAATTAATGAATTACACTCAGACCGTATTTTGGGAGGTTTGGTTGGGATTTTTTAGCCATTACACAAGCTGTGAAAACTTCCACTGTCTCCCCAGCCCTGCTTATGGAGTTCACAGGAAAAACCACCGGGCCCTGGAGAACACTGAAGTTCAACATGGAAACTTGTTAAGTTTTTGGTGATCCAAGTTAATCTGCAGTCACAGTAACATTCTACATTCACTTCCACAAAACCAGCATGCATCTAATGACTGCTCAGATGCAATGACTGCATTCCCTAGCAAATAATAAGCAAAGGGTTACCATTTATTTAACAACATTCATAATGATCACATACAAAACTTTAAGGGGAAAATGCAGAGGAAAGGGGAGAAAGGGAAACAGCCATTCTGCAAACATATACTGTATATCCTTCATAAATTACTTGCTCTTATTTGAAGTACTTTTTTTAGTTGTTGGATGGATCCACTGCAATTCAAAGCCATCATATGAGTGGTTTTATTCTTCCTCTTCTTGCAGCTCAAAAGAGTTAAGTCTTAAGAAAGCAGTGCTTTGGACCACTTGTATTGATAATGTACAGCTTTTAAGTGAACCACGTACAATAGTTAACAATCCTTCCCTTTATCTCACTGCACTGGAGCAGCCAGCTTATATAATACTTATTGTTCAGCTGCTCCAAAGCATCATGTCTTTCCTAGTGCCTCACCTACACCAGTGCCATCCCCTTATATTAGCCATCATGCTCTGCCTCTCTGCATCTCCTCCACTTTCTCCAAACAGGTCTTTTTTGAGAAATCTGAGAAAGAAGACTTTGATCTTCCTCACTGAGCAAGAAAACAGTGTCCTCAATCTCTGACTCTGCCTAGGAATAAAACCTATAACATTTTGTCATTTTCTGGAGCCTTTAACTGAAGCTTCCCCTTCCCAAACCCTGTTTCTTACAACCTGCAGTCGTGCATGTGTGCGTGTGCACCTCCTCACTGGCTCACTGTCTTCCTTTCCCAGCTTCCCCAGCTGCAGTGAGTTAAAGAGGAAGTATAAGATTTTGTCTGCAATTGATTTTAATTCTTTCCCTTGTGCTGTCCCTGCAGGCACCAGTTTGTTAGGCCAGCTGTGGCACCAAGCTCAGTTGGTTCTCCCTCACGCACAGCCTTCCCTTGGCAAGCTGTGACTGATCAGAGTAGGACAAACGCACACAGACATTCATAGTTATTTCCTTGCACGCTCTGGCATTTTCTTACAGTAGGATGCCTATCAAAGTAAACATCTGCTTTGTTTGGTTTTTAAGGTAATAGTTTCCTCTGCGGCCCTGAAAATGCAAACACAGCAGCACTTGGCCTACTGCTGGAGAGGCAGAGAGGGGCTCTGAACTGAACGTGAAATGGATGAGAGCATCTGAAGCATTCAAGATACAGAAAATATACAAAGCTTAAGAAAACAAAAACACTGTTAGTGGGGGAGCTGATGATTTTTTAATACTTTTTTTATACGACCCTAATTTGTTGGTTTAAGGAGCTGAATGGGAAGAAGAAATGTGAAATTTTCCTTCCCACTGCCAACTGTTGATGACAGAGCAGGTATCTTGGCTTTCTTCTCTCCCAGTGCATAATGCTCCCTGAGCCTTCTCATGTATCAAGCCACCTAACTCCCCCACCACAGTGCTTGACCATGCTTGGCTTGGTCTAGCATGGCTTTTGACCTGCAAGATCAGCCCCAGTCACCTTCTGATTGCAATCAAATCCTCTTATGAGGTGTCCCTTGCTCCATGTCAAATCATCTGAATTGAAGATCCTTTCATCCTCTAGTAGCTGTGTGCAAGGCCCAGCATAAGGAAGCAGGCTATAAGTTATGTACTATATCACAAAGGAGTGAGATATGGGGAACACAACAAAGAAGTCAGTGGTATGTATCATACAGGAGATTTTGTAGCCATAATTTAAATTGTAACAGCTAAGTCTTCTCTACATAAGGTTTTCGGTAACAGTGAAACTGTAACGAGACCAGTAAAATTTAAGCTGAAGGGTAAACACACCTGCCATTCTGCAATTAAAAAAAAAAATAAATGAAGTCTTGATTACATGAACATTACCCATGAGAGAAGGAAATGCAGGCTAATACAAGGTGAAAACTGCATTAATGAACTTCTGCTGTGTCCCAGAGTGAGTAACTGGAGGACTTCTAAGTCAAGGCCTGACCCTCAAGAGAGCAAGAACCGGGGAAGTTCCTTAGGAAATGGGTGCTGCAGTGTTCTGTGAAGCCAGGACTACAAGGAATGAACAGCAGAAAAAAAGCCTGTGCAGTAAAACCATGTGAAAGCAGCTGAAGGATGCCATTAAAAAGCTGTAGATGTATGCATGGATGTCCAGAACCCCCTACATATTCTGAAGGCATAGACCAAAAGAAAGTCAAATGCTTGGTGATCCTGAAGAGAGGAGGCCAATAAAATGGAATAGCATAGAACTTACTATTCACAAATTGGAACGGAGGAATGGTGCTGAACCTGCTTTGTAAAAAATCTAATCTCTGTAACCAGATGGAGTAATGCTCTAATTAAAGCCTCTATTCTGTAGGAATGGATGATGCTACAAAACGCTGATATGACAATTACCATGTACCAGGCCAGTCCAAGACTTGGTCTTTCAGAAGCAAATAAAGGATATGGTTTTAGTATAGCTCTTATACCAACATCACAAATAGCTTTACAAATTGCTCTATGTTCTTATTTATTGTTGAAATAAGGAGACATTATAGGACTCCATGGTGCTTAGCGTGTAGAGTATTAGGGTATACACATTTTTTCAGTGCAAACTGTGATGTCTCCAAATAATAAAAATGAACAAGTAAATAATTTTGCTACTTCATGTATTGATCTCGTCTTAGAAAGGGGATCTTATGGAGGAATCCTGTTGAACACTCATGGATCATCATTATTAATGTGATATACTTTACTCAGCAATTTGTCCAAAGTCTCTCAAGAACCTTAAGATCTTTTAAAAAGGAAACAGACTTTAAGCCCTGTTCTGTAGCAGATATGGTCATCTTACTTTACTCCTTAGATCTCACTATTTGTGAGAGAAAAAATGGAGGGGAGGGACAGTAGAAATAATTTACAAATCTTCTTGCTGAAATGCATTTTAATCACAAACACTGACATTTTACTGAAGCTACACTATTCCAGCAGAAGGAATGTAGAAGAAAGGAGGGACGACCCCTCCTGTCTTGGATTATAAATATTAAATCTACTTGAACTCTAGTCATTTACATAACTTGAAGCAACAAACAGAAAAGGGCTGGCTGAACCTAAGAGAACTGGAGCATTTCTCAGTGCTCTGGAAACTCTCATTTCAGTGTGGCTCAGCGTCCTTGGCTATATTTTCTAGCTTTCAGAAGATGAAATACTGAAGCTATATAGCATTTTGCTATGGCTGCAGAAGAACATGGGAAGGAGGCAAGTGAAATTACAGGACCAGAGATGCCTTCTGTTATTATGCCGAAGTTCTACTGTCATCTGTTCTAATTTCAAAGAGTAGTATTTGTAGCTAAAAGAAAAACTCACTCCATCACTTAAAACCAATCAGAAATAAACAGAAAAACATTTGGAGTGAAATAGACAATCTTTATCAGAGCAGCAATTGCCAGCCTTAACTGCAAACAGGGAAGACCAATAGGTGACCCCTCAAATAAATGGCCATAAATCTTTCATCTGCTGGGAATAGTAATGACTGCCTGAATATTAATTAACTCCATTGCATGAAACTGAATTTCACGTTTGCCACTGCCTGAGAATGAAAAGAGAACACATATTTAGCATGTTTATCTTTGAAGAAACTTCTCTAGCTACGAAGAACAGCAAGACGATAATTATTAAAGTGAAGGACCCAGTGAGATGTGGAGCAGTTGTCATTCCCACAGCAGTAATTTACCACAGGGCACTTAAGAGGGACAAAAAGCCCCTCAGGGTTTCTCTCTGAATTAGGACACATAACACCCTGACATCTTCTGTTGAATGGTTCCCAGGCAATTGGAGCAAGGGGATATGTGTGCTAGGGAGGCAACTGAGATGGGAGTATCCGCTCTGCTGTGGACTGGAAGGACTGGAATAGCAGTCAGTGGCTGGCAGGGTGAAGGAGTAAGTGGTTACCCTGTCCCCATGTGAACTCTTCATTATCATTCTACATTCACAGTGTGGCACAGAGCTCCTGTTTGCTGCAAACACCAATCTTATTTATGACGCATCATACAGCCCCTGAAGTAAGTAAGGTACTCTGGTTTTCAGTCTCATGAAAAACTGCCTTGCTCTGCATTAGCATGCAAAATGAATGAGGCAGGAGCACAGCTCCAACACCTCCCCAAAATAATATGCGCTCAACCTAATTAAACTTTATCGTAACAATACAAGCAAGGAAACAGAATTAAAGCTGGAATGGCAGGCTCAATTGTGTCATTTCCTTAGCCTTTGAGTGTCTGCAATTTGATAGTCTTGTCATGTAGGGCTTTTTATACAATTTTGTTCATTTTAGACAATAAATTAAATTATGGACTTCTACACAGTTCAGCTTCTGCTAGGGCAGCACACTAGACCAAGGCAAAAACTTGTGCAACTATTCAGGTAAATTCAGTGCTTCCTTCCATACCAACTTTTCTATTGTAACTAGCAGAGAAGCTCATGTCTTTTTCTTAGTGCCTTCTTGGTCAAAGAGAGAGAAATTTCCCAAAATAGAAATGAGAGCATGGCACCAGCATCGTTTGGTATGTAGAGAGCAGAGTCTGCATACACAGAAAACACTGTGACCACCAGCCAGTAACAATAATTTGCACCAGAAGAGCCAAGAGTTACCTCAGAATTGAACATCAATCTATCTCCGCATCCATGAAAACTGTTAAAATTACTTAGTTGAAAGTGTCATTTTTAAAGACATTTTTGTTCCTATACCTACCTCAGCTTACACTTTCCAATTAAAAAATTGCTTCTGGGCTTGATATCAACTGCTTAAAATTGCAGCCAGAAACATAAGCAACTCAAAATAACACCCTTAGAATGGAAAATCTTGTACATCCTTCATACTGCTATGCCTGGAGTACTCTGCCAATAAGATGCTTAAAAAGAGGGACAGAAACTCAGGGTGGGAGTGAAGGAAAGGGAAATTAGACCAAAAAGGAATGAAAGGGAATCCCACAGGGAGCCAGCAGAAAAGCTCTAGACATTCTGGTGGTTCTGAGTTTGTTCCAGGTGGCAAAATAGACACTCACTTGAGGGAGACTTTTGATGAAAAAGGACTCGGGTCTTCAGGGCAAGGGCCTTAGGAGACCTGCAGTAACTCTCTGAATCTCTGCTGTATTGTCTGCCACAGCATATGATTAGCTTCCCGTGCTGTAGTGCATTGTAAAGCACTTTATAAAGCAATGAATTACACAGCTGAAGTGGAGTAACCACATGCAAGAAAATACGACAACCATTATGCTCTCAGCAACATCCCCCACACAGCCATGAACATTTGCATTAGTGACAATTAATCTGAGGTGGTACAAACTCAGAGAGGCATAGGATTTGTTCTTTGGTGTGAAGGAGGAAGGGAGGGGAGAAAAATATCCTTTTGTCTTCAGAGAGGAAACATCTGTAGGAGTTTTCAAGGGCTTCAGTGACTTTGTTTATTGTGGCGCGGGGGAGCGTGCTATTGAGTACTTTGATCTCACCAGCAGGTGACACTGCAGCAAGTGGGAGCAGCTATAAAAAGTTTGAAGCGTTCTAAGGACAAGTCGTACAACCAGCACGCAAATGTGTTTTATGCGTGTGACTCACAGTTGCCAAGAAGTGGGAATGTGCAGCACAGGCCAGTCTTTTGGTTTCAGCTTCTTGTTGTGTACCAATGTCTTCCTTTTCCCCTTATTGCCCTCCACCACTGCTTTAAAACATCAGCATGAAGCACAAGGTCAGGAAGGGCACTGAGTCTTTTAACCCTGCTCTCCATGGAAACACATATGACTAAAGCAATGGCAGGGAAAACTGAACAGCCCTACCTCTCGCTGAAGTCAGCAGGAAAAGCATATCCTTTAACGTCAGTACCTAATAACAAGAAGAGCATATCAAGCAGTGCCCAAGGTTGTACTTTTCCAGCTCCACATTTCAACCAGCCATTCTGCACCAAAAAAAAAAAAAAAAAAAAAATTAAATTATGATGTTTGCAAAGCATTCACCCATGATGTATTTTTTTTTAACCCTATGGTTAATACAAAAGAAAGCAGATTACATACTTGAGAACAGTAACAGATTTACCTCTCTTGCCTCTCTTTTGTGGCTGGAACTACTAGAAGGACTGACCCTATATAACCCTGGGCTCTGGGAGTTGTGTCACTAGAGGCTCAGGACCACCACCTACTTTTCTATAAGAAGCTCCAGTACCACTAAAGAAAAAATTTTCCTGCAGCTGGACATCCTATGAACAAAAATTCACAAGTCAGCAAATTTAGTAAACAAGGCTTGCAATGCAGATCCTGGTGAGGTCTTTGGCTA
This sequence comes from Corythornis vintsioides, assembly GCA_025447755.1. Classification (NCBI taxonomy): domain Eukaryota; kingdom Metazoa; phylum Chordata; class Aves; order Coraciiformes; family Alcedinidae; genus Corythornis; species Corythornis vintsioides. Next base: position 57,527 of record JAOEGS010018139.1, on the reverse strand, counting down.
TTGTGTACTTCTGCAGGCACAGTAAAGGGGTTTTTATTTTTTTCAGTCAGTAGTCCCTCAGGTGCAAAGGGGATATAGGCAGAGCTGCCAAGTTTTGCTCAGCTCCCTGTGTGATATATTGATTTTGTAAATGGGCTAATGAGCTGATTTACCACTTTCTAGGCAATTTGCATGAAGCCTTCAGTTTTATTTCCCAGTTAAGACATCCTGCTCCAAACAACAGCAAGGATTTGGGAACAGATCCTTTCTGCTGTGCATAGTGGAAGCCAAGAGTCCTTCTGAGAGCGTCTAAACACTATTTGCAAGAGATGATGGGAGGCTGCAGGGCACTGGCAGGCATAGGCGGGTACCCATGTAGGAATTCATTCCAGAAGTATTTGTAGCAGCTTGCACTGTCAGTCCTGCCAATGCATGGCTGCTTTACTCCAGGTGTGTTTGATACAGAGAAAGTGGGTACCTGGTGCTGGTACCTAGCATTGTGTGGCCAATGTGAATACCTCGTCTTCTTGAAGTTCACGTAAATGTGTTAAAAACCAGTTGGAACATGTCAGCCCATGACAGGGGTGCCAAAACCGGGGTTCAGGGCAAGAAGCACAACCCCACACAGTCCCAAAAGTCTCCACAGAGATCTGACTGAAGTGCAAGCATTCAAGGCCCAAAGAATGTTTCTGAAGTCCTACTTAAGCCAGTAAACCAGGTGAAATGACTAGCCCTTCCATATTATTTTGCACACACCTTTGGAAATGTTTTTTGGGTTTTTTTATTATTATTGGAACTAGAATGCTGTAGAGTATCAAAAGGATGCTCTCTTTGCAGAGCCAGAAGCCATTTAAAAACTAATCACCTAAACAGAATACATTTGCAGCACTACACGCACTCCTGTGTCCACTTCAAGTGCCCATGGTTTTACAATCAGACCTTCCCATTGATGTAGAGTCACTCAGACTAGGCAAAGTGACAAGGATGAAGAAACTCAAAGCTGACTTTGCAATGAAAGCAAGAACCTAGAACAAAACAGTTGAGGGTACTCATCTTTTCATCAGTTTCTTTGACTGGGAGTCCTTAGTGACAACCATAGGTAGAAAGTCACGTGTTGCCTAAAGCGTGACCCTTCTGCTGAAGCTGTTCCCTCATTGACTATGAGATACAGGGATGGACTTCTACAGTGCAGATGTACCTTGTAATGTCATATGTACATATGAAATAGGCAGGTGAGGATATATATGCCAAACATGTTATATACATTAAACTACCAGCATTACAAAACTGAAGTGGAAATTTCCTACCTTTAAGTCCCATAAAGGGGCAAACAACACAATGACCATACAGTTTTTCTTCTTCATCCTTTCCACTTCATACATGAAAGGCTCATTGACAAAATTGTGGGTTTTTTTGGAACACAACTCTCTAGTCACATAAGCAACATTTTATTTTTCCAAGTGTAGTTATTTAGTTCCTTCACATTTGCATTTCCATGTCACTTCTCTTCCCCTCTGTAGTTTTTGCCTTTTTAAACAGTGTGAACACATTCTGTAATTATTGCTGACAGCCCAATATTTAATGGTGTTGAGTGTCTTTTATGGCACATTCAGACATTCGTTTTCGAGACAGCTGTCTCTGCTTAAGAAGTCTCTGCCCCTTAACTATTTATCACTGCCCTTATGGCTCGGACGTGGCAACTGTCTGTACCTGTGAACACTGAAGCAAAGCCTGTATCCTTCAACACCGCAACAGCCTGGAAGAGCCCATGGGTTCAGTTACTGCACCTCAGCAGAGGGGAGCAGGAACAAATAGCTGATCAAGCACTAACTTGTTAAACCACCACAGCTGTTTCACAGGCAAACATCCGACTGTGCCCTCGGAGGCAGCGCGACACACGCGGCGCTGGAAGGGAAGAGGTTTGTGAAGCCAGGAGATGTTGTGGGAATCGTCCCACATTCCTCCCCTACCCCAGCTGAAAGCCAACTGCTGCTCTCTGACCACGGCTGCTCTGCACACTTGCCTGCTCCATCTCTAAGCCTCCTCCTGGCCTTCGCTCTTTTTTTCCCTGCAAGTGCCAGAATTACCATCACATCCTTAAAGCGTGGCTGAACTTTTCTGGCTGCTTTTATTTGCTGTTTTGCAGGAACGCAGTCCATATGGCACACTTCCCAGCTGTTTTCAGAGAAGACTGGCCCGTGCAAGCACAGCTTTAGATAGCCTGGGTGTGACGGATTACCTGGTACACAAGTCAGGCGGCAATTTGATTGGCGTCAGTCCCAAGTAATGTGAAGTAACACAAAACTCATCTATCACCATGTGGTACTTCCCAGGTGAACCTTCATGAAGAAAAGTTGCCTGACCTGATAATACAGTATAACCCCCCAATAATTACTTGATTTAATTAAAGTGCCGATTAGCCACTGGGGAAGGGGAGGGGGGAGGGCAATTGCGGCCATCTGTGTTTGTTTGCCTGAATGTTCTCATAAAAATGTTCTTAGTATACAGCATGCTCATAAGTGGCAGCCTTGAAAGGGCATTGGGAAGCTATTCTTTGGGGCAGTGCTGTGCTGCTCTGTGTATTCTTAAACTACGCTGCTGACACTTCCAAATTATTGTGAGTATCTTGAGATTCTTGAACTATAGAAAAAGAGGAGATGTGGAGTGTGCGAGAAATTTGGTCCCTTCCTTTGCTGAACAGAAAAAAAAACTAATCCTTTGCCACAGTCTTTTATACTGCAACAAAAGCAACTAATACAGTTTTGTGTTATCTCTTCCCTTGCTCTGCACTTCAGTGAAGTTAGTTTAGAGCAATTAGTGACTTTCCTGAACTGTCTGAAAGAGTAGGCGCTTTCCCTTTTCAGCTTACTTACTAGAATTATTTTTTTAATTAATTCCTCCATTGTATCAGCACAGTAGAAGGGCCTAATACTTCCACTGTTTGTAAGTCAGCAGATGAATTAATACAATTCATACAATGCCCTAAGAAATGAAAGCATACCTGCTGACAGTATTCTATGCAAATGCTTTGCAGGATTTTGCTGTATCATTAAGGTCAAAAGGACCACTGTAACCACCTTACTCAGTTTCACCCACCATGTGGCTTGAGTAGAGCAAGTCTTGAACTAAAGAATCCATCACATCCACTGCCTTCCCTTAATGTTGAAAAGACACTTCTTCCACCCAACCTGTAGGAGTGGAGAGAGTTCGGGAGGTATGTTTTCCACCCTGGAAATGTTTAATACAAGATAGTCCTTATAGTGTGTGATACAACAGAGAATTACAACATTGCAACAGATTCCCCCGTTTCTTCCACCTCCCATCACATTTGCCTCCAACCTTGATCTGGGAAGAGTTAAATCTAAAAGTATTATAATGGGTTTCTTTGACTCAAAACTGATAAAAGTTTCACAGTCAAGACAATATACAGCTTTTAAGAAATTGCTCCTAAAATACAGAGATGTAAAATTATGCTAGTCTCTTCTCATATGGCTTTGAATCATCCCAGAGGGTTGTGTGGCGGAGATGGCATTTTGCTTTAAATCTGCAGGATTTTTCCATTAAGTTCTATATACGTTTTTCATCAGTTTGCTACAGCTAGAACCAAACTGCACAGCTTTCTCCTTTCCAAATCAGGAAATGAATACTTTCATTTAATAAAACTGCCAAAGGAGATGCTAGGAAGTCCTCTTAAATATGATAAAATGCCCTAATAACATATACATTTATAACTGATGTTCCATTGTGAAAATTAACATTTGGAAACAAGATCATTTTAGAAATAAAATCCAGCAAGTAGAACTCCACAACGAACCATCTTGAAAACCCCATACCATGAAATGCTCAGGGCAGGAATCCCTTGATTCTGCCATAGCAATTCTGTAGGTAACGTGTGGTGTATATTAGTAGCTCTCTCTCTATTGTGCCTGAGCATTTAGGAGTATTATCACAATAGAAATCACCAGCACCATCACAGACCTTTCTAAAAGCCATGGCTTTCACAAAGGAAAAGCTAAAAAGCTCCATAGGTATTCAGTTTATTCAGCAGAACAGCTGATAACTGATCCCACAGTCCTTATTCAGGAAATAATTCCTAAGGGGAATTCAAGTGAGCTCCATTAGCTCAAATGGTCTTCACCAAAAATAACCAGTAGCCCCAGAAGATTGGAGACAGAGAAGAATGTTCCTTCCTAAACCCAGCCAGCTAAAAATTTTCAAATGGAATTTCTACGAGGGCTTAAAACTGAATGTATCTTTTTCAGAGTAGGACAGCAAAATCACATCTCTAACAGGTCGAGGAGGCACAGCAACTTTTAATGTATTATTATTACTTTTATCTAAAAGTCTCAGTATTGTTCAAACCATTCTGCATTTGCTGTATGGGATTGCATTTTCAGAAGTTGTGTTTTGCTGGCCTTGGCATCTGATCCAGAAACTAAAAACTACATCAGAAGTAAGTTATAAATGCTTCTTACCATGTTATACAAAATTTGCTTCTTCAGTAGGGAAAAATGACAGCAACAGTGTTTCAGAGCATTTAGGTTTGTTATTGTTATGGTTAAAGCAGCACACCTTCCACTTTGCTGCTGTGCCCACTCCTGCAATTCCCAGTCACGCTGGTAATTTCACCAGCACTGACCGAATGGGCAAAGAGCAGTCTTTCCAAAAAAAAGTGGCAGGATTTAAACAGGAAGCTGTTCATCAGAGACTAAATGAACTTTTTTTTTTTTTTCTTTCCAAGTGCATCATCTTCAAAGTGCAAATTAATAGCAAATAGTCATGTAAGCCAGTCAGAGATGGGAAAAATTGTCCAGACCTTACAAGGGTGTCAAGTGCAGTTCACAAGGAGCAAAATTAATGCCACTAGAGACGGGCAAAGTTCACCTATGAGCAATTCTCTGATCGGTGATTGCTTCTTACAAGCTTCAAGGTGCATAGGTAAAAAAAGATCACTGAGTGACTGAGATGTTTTTATAAGTGTGGACAAAGAAAGCAATTTTAAATCTTTTTCTGAGGTGTGTATAATTAGAAGTGCATTTCAGATGTTGTTAATATGCTTAGGTGTTTAGGGAAAGCAATCTTATATGAAAGATAACCTTTTAATAGGTTACTTTATTACAGGAGCACTCAGCTTCATCACTATATTCAGGTGAGTTAGCCTCCCATGTTTTCTACATGTTTATAACTTAGCTGTAAAAAAAAATCATTTAGCTTGAATATTCATGCCAGCTCATAAAATTTCTCTACTATTTGGCAAAAATGCAAAACTAGTTTATCTTTTACAGATAAAAATACCTACTGGCTAAGGAATTAAAGAAGCTTTTTTTTTTCTTTGTTGGCAGTCATCTAACTTCATAACCATTTCTATGTATGAAATACATTTGGCAAATGATTAACATATATTGATTAGTTATTACACAGGAGAACTGTTAGTGCAGAGTTTTTTAAAAAAACTTAATCAAAGCTTGCATTAGACAACAGATTGCAAAAGCTCCAAAGGAACTATTAATAAAAGCTTTTTTAAAAAAGTAAGTTAATTTAGTGCTTATGAAAGCAAGAGACCAGTGGAGTTGGCCAGGGCCACAGACTTCCTATAAGGTTCTGCCAGTACATTAAAGTCCTGGAGTAAGACTTTCTTACTATTTCACTAGTGAATCCTCTCTGAGTAGTCACTGCTGCTCACCACAAGCTGCATGGCACCCTTGTGACATAGGACAGTTTCTAGAATTACATTCCTAGTCTGGGAACCAACCCTGCTTACCTTAACCATGCATGATGCCAGCAGATTAACTCACATGACCACAACTTGGCTCTCATTTCTAGCTATGACTTCAGCTATAGCTTGAAGCCAGCTTCCCAGGACAGTTTGGCAAACATGCATTTGGATTTTCAGTGGTGCAGCTACAATACTTGATAATTCAGTTCTGCAGAAACATCCTGCTCACCTCTCTCTCCAAAGCAGTCTGTTTAAAAGCAGGTGGGCTGCTGGCACAGGTAAAGAAAGCAGGATTTCCTTCTCATGTTCTCTACTTCCTGATGACATGGCATGTCTTCTATACTGCGTGAAAGAAACAAACCCCTCAGGACTTTTATTCAAGCACTTTAAAGTGCTTTAGGTTTTTCCTTTCTCCTTTTTATTTGCATTGTGCATCAAGTATTTAAAAAAAAAAAAAAAAAAAAAAAAAGTCCCTGTTGATTATCTCAATTTCTGCACCTGTGTTTTGAAGAGTTTAGTGAAGAACACCAAAATACTACTACTTAAACACTGGCTTCTGAACATAGACATACTGAGATAATATCTTGAGTTTCCATAAAAGCAGCAGCATTACCTGCCCACACTCAAGTAAATTAAGGATGGTCATCTGTTTAAAAGCCGTAATGCAGGGTGCCACAGATCTTGACCTCCCTGTTGCATGCAGATGTCCTTTGTTCTACATTGTCTGTCTCTTCCTCCACCCTCCGCCCCGGTCTAAGGTAAGTATGAGGGTGATGTTTCTCTACTTTCCAGAGCTGTTGCCAGGACTAATGCTGTAAGGAATATGCTCAGATACACCCATGGGTACCGGGTAAGAATACAGGCACTTTCCATAGACTTTTTTCCCTTTTCCATCCAAGAAATAATAAGATAGGTAGAGCCCATTGGAGCTTGTCTTTTTGGCTTCTTTCAAGTGTCCAAAAGAATCACTGCTGAATAACAACTTGGTTTTTTTACCTCCCGAAACAGAGAGGAAGAAGACCAACATGGCTTAACAGACAGCTTTGTCTGGAACTCAGGAAGAAAAGGAAAGTCTATGGCCTCGGAATAAGGGACAAGGCAATTCAGGAAGACTACACATTTTCTATGGGACTATGCAGGGAGAAAATTAGAAGGGCCAAATCCCAACTAGAACTTAATCTGGCTATTGCCATAAAAGACAATAATAAGTGTTTCTATAAATACATTAACAGCAAAAGGAAGATGAAAGACAATATGACTGATCTGATCTTCTATAACAAGGTGACCCACTTGGTGGATGATGGAAAGGCTGTTGATGCTGTTCACTTGAACTTCAGTAAAGCTTTTCACACTGTTTCCCACAGCATTCTCCTGGAGAAACTGGCTGTGCATGTTTTGGATGGGCAAACACTTTACTGGGTAAAAATCTGGCTGGATGGCTGGGCCCAGAGAGTGGTGATGAGTGCAGTTAAATTCCATTGGTGACCTGTCACAAATAGTGTTCCCTAGGGCTCAGTACTGGAGGCTGTTCTCTTTAATATCTGGAGGAGGCGATCAAGTGCACCCTCAGCTACTTTGCAGACAACATCAAGTTAGGCATGTATGTTGATCTGCTTGAACGTAGGGAGGCTCTACAGGGGGATCTGGACAGGCAATGGTATGAGGTTCAATAAGGTCAAATGCCGCATCCTGTACTTGGGTCATAACAACCCCAAGTAAAGCTACTGGCTTGGGGAAAAGTTGCTGGAAAGTTGCTGGGTGGAAAAGGACATGGGAGTTCTGTTCATCGGCTGAACATGAACCAGCAGTGTGCCCAGATGGCCAAGAAGGCCAACAGTATCCTGGCCTGTATTGGAAACAGTGTGGCCGACAGGACTAGGGAAGTGATCATGCCCTTGTATTCAGCACTGGTGAGCCTGTACCTCAATACTGTGTTCCGTTTTGGGCCCCTCACTACAAGAAAGACGTTGAGATGCTGGAACGTATCCAGAGAAGGACAACAAGGCTGGTCAGTGTCTAGAGAACAAGTCTTACAATGACTGAGGGAACTGGGTCATTTAGGCTGCAGAAAAGGAGGCTCAGGAGACATATTATCACCCTTTACAGCTACTGAAAGGAGGTTGCAGTGAGGTGGCATTGTTTGTTTTTCCAAGTAACAAGCAATAAGACAAAAGAAAATGGCCTCAAGTTGCACCAGGGAAGGTTTGTATTGGATATTAGGAAAAAAATTTCTTCCCTGAAAAGGTTGAAAAGAACTGGAACGGGCTGCCCAGGACAAGTGGTGGAGTTACCATCTCTGGAGTAATGTAAAAGATAGACATATAAATGTTCTATGGTTTAGTGATGACATGACGGTGCTATAATCCAGTTGGACATGATGATCTTAAAGGTCTCTTCCAACCAGAATGATGCTATGATTCTAAGAAAAATACGCTTCCATGTGTCAATACACAGACCTACCATACAGGAGGTCATACTAAGGCTTTTAATATGTATCATTAATGGCATTGAAAACTTTTCATCTGAGTAGTGTAATATGTTAAACAGCACTCCAAAGGATCCATTACGTTCCACCAGTACAAATTTACTTTTTGCACAAAGGTTTGGCATGATTAATTATCTGTTATGGTCTATTGATTAAATATTACCTGTTACAGAACTGCTTAAATACATATTTACAAGATAAACTGGAACAGCTCACAGTCATTACAGTCTTTGGGTAATTAATAGGAATGTTATGTAAATACACATTTAAGTGATTTATATAATAGGTCTCCAAATAAGCTGTTATAATCTATCATACTGTAATGAATTAGCTCCTTTACTCTAGGTAGGTATCTGACCTCTACTGGAGTATGAAAGACCTGCTTATATGTCTCACTGCTCTTGCCTAGCTTCAATAGAAAACCATGCCTGGAAAAAGTGCTATTGAAGAACAAAAAGAGTAAAAAAAAAGTGCATCAGATACACTACTAGTAGTAAAACAGATTCTAAAAAGCTCTATAGTGAGCGTGGCTAGGGAATGAACAAATTCCATTGTGACTTTCTTACCTGTACCAGCAACAGGCCCAGCAAGGCTGAAGGAAAGATTAAGCCCACAGGCTGCATCTCCCTTAAGTGTCCATCCTCCTCTACCTTGGTGCACAGCAGCCAAATGAGAGTAGAGGCACAGGAATGAACACAACGTTCTTCTAAGGAGTGTGAGGACTGTCAAATTGGACTGGACATGGGAACTGACATGGAACATTTCAAGTTGCTAGTAGAATCATAGGGCTTGGAAGGGACCTCTGGATTGGATAGAGTCCAATCACCTTACCAGAGCAGGATCACCCAGAGCAGGTCAGACAGAACTGATCCAGGCAGGTCTTGAAAGTCTTTAGAGAAGGAGACTTCACAAATCTCTGGGCAGCCTGTTCCAGGCTCTGTCACTCTCACAGTGAAGTTTTTCCTCATGTTGAGGTGGAATTTGCTGTGTTTCACCTTGCTACCATTACCTCTCATCCTATCATGGAGAACAACTGAAAAGAGACTGGCCCTGTCTACTTGACACCCACCCTTCAGATATTTGTAAACATTAATAAGATTCCTTTTCAGTCTTCTCCAGGCTAAACACCCCCAGGACTCTCAGGCTTTCCTCATAAAAGAGATGATCCAGTCCCTTAATCATTCTCATACCTCTCCATTAGACTCTGTCTAGTATTTCCCCATCACACTTGAACTGAGGAGGCCAGAACTGAACACGATACTCCATATGTGGTCTCACTAGGGCAGAGAAGAGGGGGAGGAGACCCTCCCTCAACCTGCTGGTCACACTGTTCTTTATGAACCCCAGGATGCCATTGGCCTTCTTGGCCATAAGGGCACACTGGTGTTCCATGGATAACTTATAGTCCACCAGGTCGCCAAGGTCCCTCTCCATGGAGCTTCTTTCCAGTGGGTCTACCCCTCACCCATAACAGTACAAGGTGTTCCTCCCCAGCTGTAGGATTCTTACACTTACCCTTGTTGAATTTTTTTAGGTTTTCCTTTGCCCAGCTCTCCAGTCTGTCCAGAAATATTACAGTACTCCCTAGGCAGTAGCTACACTGCAGTCCTGATGCTCATAATGCTGAAGCATAGGGTGGTCAGAACCACTCTCTCTTAGCTAGCGCTTAATTCAGATACAGATACCTCACACAATACTTCTCACAATGGCTAAGGGAGAAAGCACCTTTGGATATAGACTAAATGTAGGGATTTTAAGTGTCCTTCCCCCCCCCAAAAAAAAATATTTGAGGAAGTCATTATACACTACAGAATAGAGGCTGGAATTAATTTTTAATTACAGGACTCACCTTCAGTTTGTAATTGTTATAGCTAACTGTCATTCTCTAGATTTTCAGTATGCCAGCAAAATACTAATTCTGATAGTTTTGTAGTGTATTCTTCACTTTGGTTTGGGAACAAGCAATGAGATGACAAAACCAGGCTCTCAGTTATACTCATGGCTTGTTAGGAACTTTTTTTTTTGTTGTTTTCTTCACAAAGGGAATAAAATAATTGTCTATTCTAAGATTTCATATTATTACTCTTAACACTTTCCCCTTCAAATGTTACTCTAACACATATTCAAACAAAGCAGTGAAGCCTCCTCTGACCTCAGAGAGTGTAGACAAAGACTCAATTCAGCTATTATTTACCTTGATGAGGTTATCTTTCATATGTTACTCAACTTACTGGGCAGTGACTGGAACAAAATCAAGAACATTATTTCCTAATAGAAATTGGACTTGGAGGATCATTAGATATTCTATGCAGGTACAGGTCTCACAAGCATAGGGGATGAAGCATTAGAATGTTTTGGCACAGCAGAGAGACTCCCTCAACCCACAAGATACTGAACTGAGGCAGTTAACCTGCATGATAATCTGCAAGAACAATCTGAGGAGGCCCACTCATCTTTGGGTATGCAATGGAGCCCTGGTGACATTTCTGTCCAATGAGAAGAAAGGAAAGATTAGTGGACACATGACCTGACTGCATCCACCAGCCACTGCCCACACCGTGCTCTGGATGCAGGAGCTTGAAAGATGCCTGGTCTTGTCTTAGGGATCCAAATGCAGCTTTTGGAGCAGCTCTGAAAGAGATGAGGGAAGTCCTTCACACAATCACTTCTGAACTCATCTGAGCTAACCCTGGTGGGGGCAGGTCTGAGCCCTCAGCTGATAGGCAGGCACTAATGAAATCCATTAAACTGTCAACATTTAGGGAACACTGTTTTACAAAACCACTTAAACATACCATGCAACAGACAGCTGAATTAGCCTTGTCTGCTTGTGTGGAGTCAGAAAGAACCATGTTACTCTTCAGGGGATTGAAAACTACTTTACAGAGCAGAGCCCTGGCTATTTTATTTTTAGCAAATATTCAAATATACCTAAAATGGACAAGTACTTTTTTTACTTCCATCACAGTAAAAAATATAAAACCTCTTCTATCAAAACCGACCACCACCTTCCAAAAATAATCAAAAACCCAAGCCATTGGTACCAAATGGGCTTTGAAGAGGTGATCTGAAAGCAAAAGAAGACAACAGCAAACAAGGTAAATTTCTGTGTGCCATTGGAGCTACAGGGTAGGGTATTTTAAGATGCACAAAAAGAGGCCAGAGCCTACTGTAGGTGAAAGACCACAATGTAGCCAGCCAATGTGCAGGAGGTGGGAGATCAGAAAAAAAGAAATTATGATCCCTAGCCCCACGGGCCACTGGCAGCTGCTGTGGCTGTGTGTATGTGCCACAGACTGACAGAAATGACAAACCAAGTCATCAGAGAGGGGCTAGAGCAGCCTGAGTTACTTTCCACGAAGCCCCGCAGGTCGAGCAGTAGTGTGCTACCAGCATAGTAACACTGGTGGCAATCCAGCCACCTCCTGCTTTGCTAGAGATGAGGGACTGTGACTTGACCAGTAGGTAACTTTCAGTAGGGCAGATTTTTGAGGTGTGGGTAATGAGATTGAGCATAAAGAAAAAAAAATGGTGAAAGGAGTGTTGTCTTTTGAGTTTCTGTATAGCAATGACTGGATGTATCAGATCCACTGTCTGAATATGTTAAATTGGTTTCCCAAAGGTTGTCTCTCCTGTGATCCACCTTCTTCTGGAAAAGATATGGGATGCATTTAAGAAACTTCTGACAACTCCAGGAACATTTTGGAGTTGTAATTACTGTATTTATATACATCTTCTTGGGATGTCCTGTTTCACAGAATCACAGAATTGTTCAGGTTGGAAAAGACCCTTGGGAACATCGTGTCCAACCATTAACCCTACTTGCAAGTTCACCCCTAAACCATATCTCCCAACACCACATCCAAGCGATGCTTAAACACATCCAGGGATGGCGACTCAACCACCTCCCTGGGCAGCCTCTTCCAATATCCCACCACTCTTTCTGTGAAAGGTTCTGTCACTTCTCATTCATAAAAACCTATATACCAAAAGAAAATGTTTGGTTTTTCCTCTATGGGTAATCTCATTACTGGTTATTCCTTGACCTGGAGCCACAGTTTCCCACACTCCCCAAACAGGATGAGGGGAGTTTCATTTTCCTGAAAGGTTTTGGATTTGAATTGATTGAAACAGAGGTGACCAGAAAAAGAACAGATATGATAAAGAAAACAGAAGGGAATCATCAGCGGAGTTCTCATTCCCGAATAAATCTGTGTCCTGAGTAAGGATGACAAGAAAACATGCACTCCCATGATCAGGAACATTTGGTTTTCTTAAGTAAAGTTTTCAGGACTTGGCCGTTTTGTGACGCATACATATAGGTGATGACCATTACACACTGGCTTTAAGCTCCACACAAGGACAGTCATCAACTAGCAACAGCTGGTGATCCAAGAGAAAGTAAGATTTTATAGCCACTCCCAGTTTCAAAAAGTGTTCAGCGTTAGAAACCATAACTACTCTGACATTACTATCATGTCCCCAGAAAGAGTGATGTCACAAGACAAGCATTAAAACTGCATCTATAAAATAGTCAAAGCAGGTAAACATTGAAAAGAGCACACAAACAATTTTCATGCAAATTTCCCTAGTTATAGCAAATAAAGGAAGGGAAAAAGCAGCAAAAGAAATGATACATCTGTACAATTGATTCTAAATAGAATGTTTTTCAAAGCTTACCAAGAGACATCACAAACTCTGTAACATTTGCTTTCCCGCTAATTTGTATCCTGTCAATTTACAAGCTATTTCAAACACCACCTTTATTCAATAAAAATGCAAAGCACAATGGGGAATTTATGTAAAAAGGTTGGCAAAATATCTTTATAGGACATTCTGGAAGGAGTGAGGAAATGAATGACTTAATGAATGAACATTTTAATAGTTCAGTGTAACTGGGATATCACAAACTGAAGCACTAGGCCTGAAACTTTATTAGCATATAAATATCCACGGAAGTGGACTTTGACAGAGTAAAATAGTCTCAAATCAACTTTCTGGTGGGAAGCCACATGCCTCATAGACCTTTACAAAAATCTGTTACAATGGCTCTACTAATTATTATTATTCAATAGTAGCATTATAAACAAAATACCATTCACTCAAAAATCATTAAGCACTTAACAAAAGGTATGGATCATTAGATTTAGGGTATGAGTGGAAGATTATGATCTAGGTTTTGAAAAGCATCTACTAATTTTAAATGCCTTAACTAACGTCTTAACATTTAAATCTAAAATGACCTAACTGGTCACAAGGCTTCTTGGAGTACAACAGAGAAACAAGGAAAATCGGATTTTCTCCATGACAGATGAGTCCAGAAAGCCCCGTGGGACTTATTGCCTAGTGTTTCTCAAAAGATTTGCTTTTTGATTTTCATGATAGTGGACAAAGGAAGGCTATTCAAAGAACCTGCTTCCGTTCTCTGCCTGGTTAAGCTGTCCACAAGACTACAGTGCCTCATTATCTGGGTCCCAAACTGAGATTCTTGAGCTGGATTGAAGTCAGCCCCAGAAGACTTTAGTCAGCAGCCATTTCAACCAAAGGATGCCTTCTACAAATAAATCATAGCCACACATGATATACTGAAAATATAAAATTTACAAAAGAACAATACTTTTATGTTGCAGAGGTCAAATGTGAATTAAAAGTTCGTGAATGGGTATATTATAGGCAATTTTCAGTGGTATATAAAAAAAATACTTGTTGGACATTGTAGCAACTGATCAGTCATTTATAGAAATAGTTACTAGTCATTTACTAGCCCCTTGGTAACTTTATATATGTAGAGTCCTAATATAAGAGGTAGTTCATGAAGCTTCAAATTTCAAACATCATAAATTCTATTCCCAGCTCCATATTTAATAAGCAAAAGGTTTCATTTTCCAGGTTGCTGAGTAGTCTGTAATTCTCTCCACTTCACTGGGAGCCGTAGACTCAGCATTTTCAAAAGCAGGCTAATTATTTAGTTGCCCAAACATGATATAAGAAAACTGACTTGCAGCTGACTACTACAAAAATTACTGTCTTGCAGAAAAGTGGCCAAATCCAAGTTCTTCACAGAAGGGAAACAAGAAACCTCTATCTCCAATGGCAGTGGGCAAGTTCCAGGGTATTATCGGACACAAGAGCTGGGTCAGCAAATAAAAATTAGCTGGTTTTATTGCACAATATGTTGCCATAACCAGACTACTCCTTTTACTCAAAATAACTGAAAGCCACTTCAAATGTCTCCATTCTGTCCCTGCCTGCCAGTTCAGCACACTCAGTCAGGGAGTGACAGCGCTCTTGAAGGGCTGCTGTTCTCAAAAGGGACAGAAACAGGAGATGACTACTTCTTCCTACATCAGTTGGTGCTGTGCAGGGAGTACCTGACAACTTTTTGAAGACCACAGGGTCTATTCTCTGTTTGCTCACCCCATCACACCTGTAAGTTGCCTTTCTCCTTCACAGACAAAATATATAACCTCTATTTATGAATTTGATTGTCACCAGTATTAGGAGGAAGAATTAGGCTCCTAAGCAGAAAAGAAAACACTTCCAAGGGAGACTTTTCATTGCAAAATTCTTGAAAATCATGAAAGGACTGAAGAAGCCAAGTTTCAGTGGTCTTCATGTTACTCTGAGATAACTCAAAAGAACTCAAATTTCAGACACCAGAGTGAGAGACAGGTTCCCAATAAAGCTCAGTATGCTGAGCTGATTTTAAAAATTCCTCATTTACCTCAGTGTCTGAATCAGAGTTCAGCTCATTCTGAGAGATGATACCTATTGACCAAAGAATTCAGCATGCTAACTGCTTTGCAAGATTTTCCAGGAATCTAGTTTCCCTCCCTTGTGCTACCATTACCTGGCTTTATTGACAGACAGGTCATTTAGGGAGGAGGGTAATTCCTCAAAAGAATGGAAATACTTTTTTTTTTTCTACCAAAATGTACTCCAGTGCATTAAGATAGAAGATATCCCAAGCTGTGTCACATACAGACCACCTGCCCACACAGCAGTGAAAAAGAAATCCAGGACATGTTTAGTGGATGAGGAACACTGACTCTGCATTTGAGGGAAGAAAGGCAGAGTGACTTGGCACCAAAATAAATAAATGTTCACATGCTATTGCTTTACCTGACACCTAAGCTGTCTGCTGTTTAAGAAAATTCTGAAAATTCTTGCTGAAGCATACGCAGAACCAGTTTTAAAACACCCTTTAAAGTGAAAGCCCTCCTTAATGTTTTTTTTGTACTAAGTACAGCAAATACCCAGCTGCTTTTCACAGACACAAGTATTTTGTTTCCTTATTTAGTGCCTATTTTAGCACTGAGAGAGCTGATTAAAGTGAGAAACGGTACACTTCCAGCAACAACTTCCATGATATCCAGTTTCCTTTCAGTATGTGAAACAGTGTGGAGCACTTAGTCTTCACTGTTACTCTCTCTCCCGTGCTATCTCAAAAGACACAAAAGGAGCACGTAGAACAGAGCAGCTCAGATAACTGAGATTTTAGATACTTGTCAAAGTGGAGTACAGCTGACTGAGACTGCTCAGGACTATGGACAGCTGGCAAACAGAATGTCAGGCTTTTAATACAAATGCCCAGAAGAAGAGGGAGCCAGCACCACACAAGTCACATTCCACCTGTGTTCATCTGTTTGCCTGCAAATGCATTAATCCTGCCACTATCTCTGAATTGGGCCTCAGTGCCATCCTTGATTATAGTCAAGACCAGGCAATAATCAACCATCAACTACAATGCAGACATGCATTCTTCTATAGGCACTGGTTCCCAAGCAAACATTAATTTATTCTGCATTCTGTCTGTCCTTGTCTGACTTTTATTCTTGTTAAAGCTAACCATGGTAGCTTTACCACAGTTCAAGCGAATGGTTAACCAGACAGATGAAATCTCACTAAATATTGTTGTTGGACTGGCTCACTGAAACATGAGTGAAAGTGAAAAAAAACCTTCAGTGAAGTACTGAGCCTAAAGAAGACGGAGAAATGCCTTACTGCCTAACTCTGATGATGAGGAGCCTTTATTCCATGCTATCCTGCCACTAGACCCATGCTTCCTTTGTAAAGTTGACAAGTGATGACTGAATATCAAAAGAAAAATCTCAGAAATCAGTTCATGTGTGTCCAAAGCCACGGTGTGAATTTACCTTTTCATACAGAAAAAACCTAGCAACAAGCTCTGTATTCAGACCCAGACAACTGGATTAACTAGGCGCATTAAGCAAACAAGTACTAAATTCATCTTAGAATAATTATTACTTCATTGCTTTTCCCTTTTCTTAACTATTTGAAGTTCCTTCTCTTTTCTTCCTTTTTGTGAGAGGTAACTACTCCAAGGAAGTCTTAAGCTTCATCATTGCTCTCCTGGCTTCAGTAGGGTCACACCAGTGTAAAACTGATGGAAGTAAGAATTAAGCCTGATTTTTGGTGTTTCCAAAAATTTTTCCTATTTGAAGAAGACTGCCCATGAATGACTAGAGTAGGATTGCCGTGATAAATGTTTTTTTATTACTGTAATTTCATATACATTATAAGCCTGTTCTGTATTATATTTCACACCTGACATTACCATAAAAAACCCTACAACTTTGTGAAGAATCTATCTGGAATCTGAGCCACAATTAAAACTGTAGCTACCATATGAAGACAAACTAGGTCTGAATCCCAATGTACTAAAAAAGACATCTCAGAAATGTGTCTGAGTACTTCAGAAAGTTTGTGGGTTGGTTAAGCAAGTGGAAGGGAAAGGAAAAACAAGGAAGCCACAAAGGTACACTAGTTCTGTAGCCCTGAACAAAAGAGGATGGAGCTCTGCTCATTCTCAGAAACTAACCAAGGGCTTGAATAACTGAGAAAGGTGACACAATGAAAAATAGGATGTCATCTGACTCAGTTCTAGCTCCTCTGCCCTAATTGTATGTCCTAATGTGGTCACTCTCTATCTGCACACTTCACTTTGAGCTACGTCATACAAAAGCATTTTAACATGTAGAGAATAACCAAGAAAGTTACCACAGAGTAGACTGGGCTTTGTAAAATCATACATTAGCATATGACAATCATTCTCCAAGAGAGGTGCACATTATGACCTTGGACAAGTCACTTGGTGCATAAGACTCAGCCTTCCACCCACAAAACTGGGAGGAGAGCATAATTTCCTCCATCTGAGGAGTAGATTTTTAGCTGCAGGCACTTTGGGGCAAAAACTATTGCTTTCCAACATCCTAGGAAAATGGGGGAACACAACAAGTCACTGCCATACAAATTACCATAGATGTAAGTTTGAAAGAACTTGTCTGAATTGACAACATGAGATGAATGTCCTTTGTGCCCATAGCTATCAATTTGCAAAAACAACTCTAAATGATCCCACTTGTTCCAAACCAAAGTCATTATTTTTGTTATCTTGAGGTTTTTTTATCCTCATTGCCCTACAGTTTTCCAGATACAATTTGAATCTTTTTTTACTTAATTTGACTTCCAGTCTTTTTTTTAGCCCTTAATTTACTTCACCAGTTTCCCATTGCTGTTGCTGCTACATGACCATTTGCAATGGACTTGGGTGTCAAGAATGCTGTTGGGCTCTACTTGGTGGGTTGCAGTCTCCCCTATGCTTTGACAGAGCAAAACACGCATGCAGCTGTCACAGTGATAGCAAACAGGGACCCTGGCACCAAGGTTTTGACAAGTTACCTGCCCTTGCTCAAGCTTCCTTATCTCTGTACACTGCATTGGAACTATGGGGGCTGTCACTCTCTTCCCCTGTGGAATCACTTGTACAACCAGAAGGAACATTGCCATTACTGTTACTGCACCTTCCAGAGTGCTGACACCCACTGTGTAACTCTTGAGGAAAAGAGAAAAAAAGAAGAAAAAGAAAAAAAAAAAAAATTAAAAAAAAAGAAGAAGAAATCCTATTCTATAGACAACACAAAAGCTTGAAGCTGGAACCTCAGAACCCAGGAACTGCTGAGCCATTAATTTCTCTGAAATGTCTCTGCCTTACAGAAAAAGAAAAAAAACATAGTCTATACATATATAAGCAAAATAATTCCTGCAAGCTTCCCAGAGGAAGAATTCATTTTTGCTATACCCCAACATGGGTGCTTTTGTAAAACTCATATTACAACCCAAATTAAAAAATAAAAAATAAAAAAGATAATTATTGGTTCAAAAAATACTCAAGCTTTTGTTAGCAGGAGAAAAAAAATGTGCACATTCTTGACCTTTATAGATGTAGTACAAAAAAACAACTACTTTTTTATACTAATAGTATTCTGTGCCTGTCCCTTGTATATTTTCTTTTAAACTTGCCATTTTGCTGTTGCAGCTGGGCTTGTCAGTTTTCAGCACTAATGGGTTGTGATATGGTGTCAGGGGAAGTCAACAATCAATGTTGGAAAAAAGGGCTATCACTGCTGACACAGCCAAGGATGGAAACACAATGGCCTTCGTTTGGAGAGAAACAGAAGAAAAATCCTGAGTTATATCTTGCTTTGAAGATTAGTCGAGATTTAGCCCTACTGACCAAGCTATCACTTTCACCCCTTCCTGCCTCACCCTATCCTCCCACTGGCCTCTAATATTACATCTCACACAAAAGACAGGTTTTCAGTTTAATGAGGAAAGAAAAACATTTTATAACAAACATTTTGAAGTATTATAGTTCACATTTTTGTTTACAGCTGTTACAATTATTAGCTTTTAAAAATATGAGAAAAAAAATAAAAAGGCTGGACTGCACAGTTCATGCCTATGGAGCAGCATGGCAGAAGAAACATTTTGGATGCTGTTTTCACTGCACTGGTATGAATCCAATCAGTGCTAGGTCTCTCAGCTCCAGATGAACTCAACACAGGCAATGGACTCTCACCAACTGTTAAATCAGGTGCCACAGACAGAATTATGAAAGATAGACAGTGTTCAAAGGCGTTCAACAAGAATAATGGCAGTATTATTTATTTCTATAGCTTCATGTCAGAAAACCTGACTAGCTCTACATCTCCTGGAGTCCTAGAGAGACAAGGAGAGAGTATGATTATTTTAGTTTCCAGATGGGGAAACTGTGACAAGTACATTCTTTAAGATCACACCAGGATATCATATGAACAGGCAAGAAGAGAAATCAGCAATCATCAGCATAAGAATGTTATGAGACTTCATATCCCCCTTCCCTCAAAACTGTAACTGTCCAGTGTCACTATGGATCTTCTACTATCAGTGGATAAAAGGTGAATCACAGATTTTCCTCTTCTTTAAATGAAAGACACTGAGATTGATTTCAGAAAATTCAACATCTCCCTAGTAAATGGGACTAACTGAATCTTGCCTCTGCCAGGCCAAGAAATTAGCTTCTGAAAGACATTTAGATATGCCTGACTCCACAGATAGCCCCAGATTAATCTTTTCCAAATATAACTCCTTTTTCTATCAAGTCACAGCCCTAAATGTGGACTCACATTTACTCTTCTGTTAATTCAAAATATAATTCTGGAGTCACAGTCCACCTTCACCAAAAGCCAGCTGCAGTTTCTTCAGTTATGAAGACACAGCAGGGCCACTGCAACAAGAGCAAAGTGAGGGGAAAGAGTGGGCAACAACTTGAAAGAAAACCAGTAGCAGTGAGACATCTGGGATGACAGTGGAAGAATCAGGAGAAACCTCAGGAGATACCAAGGTTTTTAGAGTGAATTGTTCCTATGGAAGGCAATTTTTTTGTTTTTCCTGCAGCTACTCACCTGTCTCGCTCATCAGACAAAAAGTAGAGCCAGGGAAAGAAACAAGAGAGAAAACATTTTTCAGTGTTTCTCCTCATTTCTACCTCTTGCACTACCCTACACAACCCTTGCTGTCAAAATGTGGCTGATCATTAAATGTTGTTCGCAGGCAATTACTACATGGTTAATTAAAAATGGCATTGCTAAGCCACATAGCTCTTAGAACATTCCTACTGCAGCAGAGTTTTGACATCAATCCTTAAATAACAGCAAAAAGATACTTCTCCACAACACTCGATGGCAACACAGCTGCTTTGGTGAAACACCTCTAAAATAAACTTGAAGAGCTCCTCTTTCCCTGGGTGTTGCATTGCACCAGGAGAGTGGGGGCTTAAGGACCTGATCCCAAGCCTACTGAAGTAAATTACTCTTTTACCACTCCACTGGGCTTTCAGCCCTGCTGTTTGAAGGACAGGTGAAGAGAAAGTGACATTAGAGGCAGTTTCAAGAACATTCTGTACTGTGTGATTTTTCATCATTAAAATAAAATAAAAACACAATCATAGAGTTTATTTTATCTACAAAATGGAGACATGGCCAGTCTCTGATGTTCAAAGATAGATTAAGTCTGCAGAGAAAAGAAGCTCATCATCATTAAACAAAGTGCTTAACAGATAACCAAAGTAAATAAAAGAAAGTGGTGTCTGCAAACATGAGCCTGAGAGAAGCAACAAAGCTTCACCCATAATGATACAAGGATAGGAAAATTCTGGTAACTTTAAAGTGCATTTAAAAAAAAAAATAGCAATAATTTAATATTCTGGGTTAATCAGAAAAAAAGTGGCCATTTCTCTCATCCTATCACTATCTCCTCCTCTCACTCCTATTGCCATCTATGGAAACACAGAAAATGAACACCGGTCCCACCTGTGCTATGAATGAAACAGGTCATGGAGGTAAATTCTATAAAACACTTTAAAAACTGAAGTGAGTCTTTTACAAAAATCTAATTGAAATTGACTTGAAGCGGAGTCCTGTGACCTGACAAAAAGGTGGCTGAAGGTCTGTAAGCATCAGGTAATGATGGCAGGTGATGTATTTATCTGGGTTGCTGCAGGATTATGTTTTTAGTCTGTTCTTATTTAATATCTCAATTAATGATGCAGAAAATGAGGTAAATAGCACATTAATGAAATTCATAAATGTCAATAAACCTTGCAAACGTCAGAGAGGACAGCAATAATATAAATGGAAATTAACAAGGTTAGATATGTAGGCAGCCAAAAAAATGAGATTCAACTTGTGAAAATGTACACTAATACACTGAGGAAAAATGATCAGAAATGTCGATAGTTCATGAGAAAGCAAAACTTAGAAAGCATCAGCACAGAAAGATGTCTATGAATGACAGTGAATAACTAACTGGATATGAGTTCTCAATGAGATCCATCAGTTTAAAAGACTGATGCAGTTTTGGGCTGTGTATGCAGGGGAATAATGTCAGAAGAGGAAAATTATTGTCTGTGTATCTGGGAAGACTTCTGCTGAATACTGTATCCACTTCTAGACACCTCCATAACAGAAGGATGCCAGCATGCTGGAAAGGGCTTCAGAGCAGAGCAACAAACCTGATTAGACAAGGAAGGGGATTGATTTATTAATCTAGGTAACAAGGGCAAAATGACGACTGTCTAGAAATATATGAAAGATGAACAGAGAGAATGGAGGGGCATTTCTTGGATGCCAACATGCAACTGTTGTACAACTAAATGTAATGGGGTGAAACTAAGGAAGAACAAAATTTGGAGAAAGTGTCAGTTTCTCAGAAACCATGTGGTTCAGTCTAGCAGGGAATGTTCAAATGGATAATGAAAAGTCCCATCAAGCAAAGCATTTGAAACTTGAGAGACCAAAACACTGAAAGGCAAACACTTGAAGGAAGTTGAGCTACCTGACCTAAGAGGTAATTCCTGCATTTAAGTTCCCTGATTCTGTGACTGTCCCAATACATAGCCCCATTAATGGGTTTGCTCTATTACTGGTTTCCTACATATAGTGGCATTTTTAAAGGAAATGTATATCCATGTGCTTCAGTCTAAAGTCTAATTGTCGAGTAAAAGCTAACTGATTGCATATTTTGATTATTTAAACTGCTCAGAACCAAGCTGATATGTGACCTGCTTTCATGCAAAAAAATACATCTTTTTCAGCAGACAAGGGTTTTTAGTGATGTGCTCCTTCCATGTAAAGATATTTTGTATATTCAAAGGAAATTGTGATTAAGTTATTTATTTGCTTATTCATGCATGCTTCCTCTTCTCATTTTCCATACTTCAACATCTTTATTCTTTCTCATGTAGCACACTTGCAACTCGCCTAGTTATGGCTGAGGTCTATTCATAGTGAAAAAGGAAGCTTTTAACACCGAAGTTCATTGTAATGTTCCAAGACCCTGGTGTTAAAAGTAACAGGGGAAACAAAGACTGAAAGTAGTATGTAGGTTAAGAAATACATAGATACCATTTTCCTTTTAGAGAAAAATATCAATACAGTCATCTCTGTGTGTGTGGTATTTACATGTATACACTTCATGTTTCCCATGTTCATACTACCCAGGTATCCAGGTAAGTCCCTTTTATGTATGCCAACCATGGTCTTTACAAAAACTGTTCCCCCCTTCTTCCAAGTAGATAAAAGAGGTGAAAGGTTTTTCAGTTTTCCTGTCCTTCTCACTTCCCCTAAGGTTGACTGGAGACCTAAGGAAGGAGGAAAGTTTGAGAAGAAAGCTCCTGATTTTACTATAATAGATTGAATCTTATCATGTATAGATGCTCAAATGATGTACAAAGGAAGTTTGCGGTGAAAGCTGACATAGGCAAAACCAGATCTAATCAAAAGCTCTACACAAATGTATGTAGCCAGCCAGTAGGAAAGGAAAGCACTTACAGCACAGATTCTGGAATTGCTCTTCTGTCTCCCTCTTTCTCTCCACAGCTTCCCTAATGGAGAATGGGAGAAACCAGGAGCCTTGGTATTTTGGACAGTGAGGTGCTTCACTGCCACACTAACGCTGTGTCACAGAGAGCTATTAACATAACTGAGATTTTACTTTTCTTTTGCCTGGAAGCACACGTTGCTAGTCACCTCCTATCAACAAAGTCAGTAGAATGAGGCACTTGTTTGTATGGAAAGTGCTGTAAAAAATAGTTCTACAGTACAAAATAAATTACAGGCCAAACAAATATGTAAAAAAAAAAAATAATTTAATAATTAACTTTTAGAACACTGGCATTTTCAAAACCGTCAGACAGACAAATGTATATATGTCCTCGGGCTCTCAAAGATTACTGAAAATCAGGACACAGAACAAGAGAATTGAAGCACCCTCAGCTAAAGCTACTGCAGAGTTCCTCCTTCACCCCAGGATGAATAATGTGCTAACCAAGGTGTCCCAGAGTAGTCAGAAGCATTACACAATCTGTGTGCTCCATGATCTGAGAACAATGAAGAACAGCTAAATGCATTAAGGTACTATGGCAGACACACCTCAGCTTTTTTTTTCTGTTAAGTTTTGTTCGTTTGCCTGGGGGAGGAGAGTGTTTTTATCTAGCAACACAGGCATTTTAAACTGTAATCTTCTCTGGAACTGTCAAAGAACAGTATGTAAGTCAACGTATGGGGTATTTTGTTTGGTGGTTGTGTTTTTTTTCTGTATGCCCCTGTCTCATGTCCTTGCCTGCCTTGTCTATTTAGATTGTAAATTCCTTGGGTGGCAGGATACAGTATCACAGTTTACACTGTGCCAAAAACAATGGGATACAGTTTTTACTGGCCCTTGTGAATTGCCATGAAGCAAGGAGTAAATAATAATAAGAAGAAAAACATCCACTACTACTTACCATACATCACCACAGCAGAACCCTGCAGAAACTAAGGGCCAGAGACTCCAAGGGGGTAAAGTGGCAGTAAGAAACCTACACTGCACTCCTCTGCCTGATTGTACTTGATTGTAGACACTTCTTCTCGTCCCACTGTCTTTATTCTTCACATGTAAGATAAAATGCATTCCTGCGCACAGACAGCGAGACTCACCCACCAGATCTATCTCGGCTCAACATGGCAGTAACTCCAGCTCCTCCAAGCCCTCCAGCCCCTCCAGGTGTCAGTGTGAAGAGCTGTGCTGTCTGCCCAGTGTGAGACAGGCAACAGGATATTTTAATCGGCTACACTGCTGTCTTAGCCAGACACATGAGCTGAAACTCTGTCTCTCCACGTGCAACTTGGGAATCTGGCAAGTCTCAGCGAGACTCGTTTTCCTCTTGGCCTCCTTTCCTTATTTGTAGGCCCAGTGTTCATATTGCAGGGAGCAGAATTGTAGGGACACATACATCAAACAAAGAGCTGTAGCCTTCAGAAGCCCAAGGAAACTGGAGAGGAATAAGGGTACATTCTCAGAAAATATAAAACCTGGGGAAATTTGCTTGTCTCCAGAATAAAAACAGATTTGGAAGGGGTGATGGGGATTGAATAGCACGCAGTATCACATCATCTGAAGCAGGGAAGAGACATCAGGCAGGGGACTGGGATACAGCAACCAGCTGCCCCATATGGTCAGCTCTTGGTAGGCAATTTGATTTTCATTTTCTGCACTGACTGTGCTCATCCCTGTAGTATCTGAATGGAAAAACAATGGTTAAGATAATAGAACAGGATTGCCCAGAGCGTTTTTAAGGGCTTGAGAGCCATTCATTCATAGATCAAATCTAGGCCACGATGGAAGCAGGTAATCTGCTGACTGTTTGTTGGCTTACATGAAACGTTCCAGTGGTATTTCACAAGTATCCACACACAAACTGAATAATTCACAACTTTCTTAGCATTCTCAGCAGATAGCTCAACCTCCACAGCCTCTCAGGACTCCACAGCCTCTCAGTACTAATGACTTGGCTCTACAAATAATTTTAAGCACACAAGTCTATGCAGGTTCCAGGTGTAATTGTGGTCTATGCCAAAAATGGTTTGAGGCAGTGAAGAGTAAGGTAAGGTGTGGGAAAAGATCCCATGATTGTACCTGTTCTGAGAATAAAATAAGCCCTTCATTCTTCTAGGCTATTAATCTGATACCTTCCATGAGCACAAACATAGAAGACCTAATTTAGATACTCAACCCTCCATTGTCTTCCACACATTTGCACGATAATAAGTGACAATAGCAGCTCACTATATCCCAACTTCTACTGCAGTTTATCTTGCAGAAACAAGATAATTCAATATTGTTGTCATACTTTTAAAATAATTACATGTAATAGAAAAAATCCTCATACTACTGTGAAATAGTCATCCTCAAGTTGTCATACTGTTTAACACTGCCTTTCCATCAGTTTTCTCCAAACACCACTTAAATAAAAATTAACCAATATATATATGGCCGAACACACAGATAAAAATGCACCCTCAAAAAATTCAGCCACCACTGCAGGGTTGGTAGACATTTTTGGTGTCTCCTGACAAATGTGAAAGGACATTATACAAACTCACTGGTACCACCCATATATCTGTCAGTGCCAAGCCTGGCTCTGGTACCTATGGCTTAGCATCATTCCTCTAGAGAAAAAATGATCTTACAATGGCCAGATCTCACAGGGGAGTAAATAAATGCTTAATTAAAATGGAGGGAAATTTTGATGAGTATTTGCTGGAACAACTAAAGAGGTGCCCCAAAACATTTTTAAGTAAACATTGGGCAAAAACTATAAAGACAGAAAAAGAGTTTCCCTTTTCTTAGTCAGGATGGAAATCATCACAGCTACCGCAAATCAGCTACTGATAAGGTCATTCAAACACTGCATGGTGAGACAACATGGCCCACATTTACCTCCGAGTCAGGAGACCTCTGTGACCTTAAACAAACCATCTGTGCTGTCTTTCATCCCACTCTGTCTATTTGACAAGCTGCCTGTTAGCGAGTATCTGCATGAAGCTGGTACCATGGTCCATGCTCTACATGCAGGTGTACAAAATACTGTAACGTGATTAATACCAACAGTTCTGAATTACACTGGAGAAGCCTTCAGCAGCAGCTAGGGAGAGCCATGCCAGAAGATGACAACAGAAGAAATGGCAACTCAGCAAGAAACTTGAACTGATAGGAAGGTTTCCCATTTGGATAAAAACATAACAGCAACGGCCTCTTTCTAAGACAACAGCCAGCATCTTCTGAGGGGCGTCGCTTCCCCCTGCTCTTCAGTTGCAGTCCCCATGTGCGTGTGCATGCGCATGTGCATGTGTACACCGGCGCAAGAATGGAGGAAAGCCCAGATTTTATCATAACATTCAGGCAGGTGATTCAAGTCTTTGTGTAGAAAGTTGACTCACCTCCTTCTGCGAAAAAAAAAAAAAATTGTTCAATTGTAATTCCCTCTTTTTCACGTAAAGTCAGGTAATGTATACAGAACCTTCCAGCTCGGTATTACCTAAACAGTGAAAATCTGCTTAGAAAGTTTAGCTATAAAACCTCACAACTGCAACAAAAGAGGTTCACCCCTTCATGTCCTGCATCACGCTCTCTGCAGCAGGCAGGAAAACGGGAGTGAAAAAGCTCTGGGGGTGAAAAAGCTCAGGGGATGGTGGGGGGGAAAAGTGTTTGGGGTTTATTTATAATGCACTACTAAACAGCTCAGGCACAGAAATGCAGTGCAGTAAGACTGTGTTATCCTTTGGAGCATACTGCTTTAAATTTGCGCCCTGTAGCTTGAAGCGTTGCACAAACTCTTGGTCTGCTGACTGCCTCCCTGGAACATAGTGTTTGTGTGTGATTGGGGTGATTGGGAAAGCTGTTTTTCAGCTTGCCCTCCCTCGTTTCTGCCGGGCTGCTTTTGGTGTTTATTTTTAAACAAATCGTGTACATGGGGGAAAAAAAAGAAAGAAAAACAAAAAAGGAGGGGAGGGGGGAACCAAACCAAAAACACCACAACAACAACAACAACCAACTACATAGCATTTCTAATCAACACCCATTTCCTTTCAGGGCCCCATGATCCTCTATTGATTCCCATTAAAATGCTTTTCTTTTCCTTTGCCCCCTCTGCTGATCGAATTTCAGATCAGCCAGGATATGCAACTAACCTTCCGGCACAACTGAACCCAACTGACTCAGAGAGATCAAAAGGCTTGATGCATTCATTAAAATTTAGCACAGCCCAAACAGGATCTTTAATGCAAGATCTCCCTTTGCATTGCAATTAACGTGGGGGAGAGGAATTCTTCTTATTTTTTGCAAATGTTCTCGCTTTTGATTTTTGAGGTGGGGGGAGCGCGGGGCGGAGGGGCGGGGGGGTTAGAGAAGTAGTGGGAGGGAATGAGAACAAAAGAGAGATCTTTTTACCCAAGGATGACGTCAGTTTGATTTTACTGACAACTACTGATGCACGTGGGGCAGTTTCGGGCTGATCTCCCCCCTCCCCGTCCGCCCGGCAGCTCGCAGGGGAACCACACACGCCAGCAGCCTACGACGTGCCTCTTGGCAAGCGCCGGGGCTCAAGGCGGCACCCGACCGGCTCCTGGTCGCATAGCCATGGGCCTGAGCAGCCCGTCCTCCTGCTGGAAGGGCGGGACGGCAGCAGCGGAGGGAGGGGGCGGAACAGCGAGAAGGCTCCAACCCGGGAATCCGAGGGTACGCGGATAGAGAAAATAGTTTACGTCCAGCTGGATGCTCCCTGCCCCCCTCAGACCCCTGGCCGGCGGCGGGAGGAAGGAGCGGGGGCCAGCACTGCCCAAGGCCGGCGGAGGGGGCGGGGCGGCCATCGTTGGGACCTCGCCCGCGCGCCCACCGCCCCGCCCGCCTCCCGCCGCCGCGGCGCGGCCTGAGGCGGGTAGCGCGAGGGGCCCGGCTCCGCGGAAAACCCGACCTGGAGCTCACGGGGCCGGGACGCGCCGCTCGGAAGAAGTGTGGGGGTGAGGGGCACACGGGGATGAAGTGGGGAATCACCTCCAGCTTCCTTGACCTAGGGCAAGGCGTAGGTATCGGCGGAGAACGAGCCTCCAGTCGGTTGAAGGCCGATGCTCACCCTCCCGTGGCCGGTCTTCAGCTGCAGGAGGTCGAGGCTTAGTCGGGGCTCCGGGCCTTGTCCCGCGAAGCCCCGCGTGGGGCTCCCTGCACCATTGCCTTCTCTCACTTCACCCGTCTTCAATATCTTACATTTCCTGATTTGCTTTGGAGGTTCAGAACTAATTACCCAGAAGGTTTAAGAAAAAATGGAGGAAGCTCTTATTTCGTTCTGTACAAAGACTGAACAGGCTGTCAGCGGGTGGGCTGGCTCAGGGGCGCTGGGTACCAAGGGCCACGCACCATGGCCCCATGTTACACAGCCCGCTTTAAATATCCCACAGACTTCCACGTGGGAGCTGGGGGTGAGGTAGTGCCTCCTTTCTAAACATGCACCCTAGTGTTCTAAATGCCATGAAACTTGCCGGAGCCTGCTACGGCTGGGATCCTGCACAGCAGTCCTCCCAGTTTGACAGAGCTAAGGATTGCTGCATGCGTTTTGCTTGCATGACTTCATGTCGACTGCCTATCCCATAGTCACCACTAGCACTCGTTGTTACCATTAACAGGATTTCAGTGAAATGCGAGAGACTTTTTTGTGTACGGACGTTACCCTCCCTGAGCCATTTTCTCTTCTGTGCAATGTTTCTTCCCTTACATAATAAATTTCATCCACTAATTGACAAGCACAGATCTTACTTGGAGTTCTGCCCATTTTTGACTTTGAGCGTGTGGCTCTTTTTGAACAAGTTGTAGCTGTGATTTACGCCATTGTGCAATCTTTACTCATTTCATAAATTCACTGTTTGTAATACAGGGTTGTCAACTCTCAAGAAATTTTTATGTGTGTGTGATGCTGGTGTTCTCCGGTAGAAATTCTGTAAAGCGCCAGTTCCACAGGTAAGAATATTGTCTTTCATCTGAAAGGAGCAAAATCTGTTTCTGGACCTCTTTCTTGCAGCAGAAACGTACACTAGTGTGCTGTAGCAACTCTGGAACCAAAAAGAAAAGAAACATAAATGTATTCTTATTATAGTAATTTGTATTGTTTTCTTTTAGCTCTCTCAACACTTGTGTCCCTGATTGTTTATAGCCTGGCAACACTTAATATGAGACAGGGATAAATAGACATGCAGCTTGCACAAGTCCTTGCTTCTCTGCTTTGATGTCTCCAATGTATTTTAAGGTAAGACAAATAAACATTATTACTTACTGCTTACACTATTTACACTTACAACTGTGACACAGTCATGGTGTTTTTCTCTGCAAAATTTATTCTTGTGTTGCTTTGAGAGAGTACAGATCTGGTAGCTGAGTTGATGATTCTGTCTGGATGATTACTTTTCTATAAAAAAGTAAGTAATTTATGATTTTTTTACAGGTTAACATCTCAGTAGAAGGCTGTATGTACCAGGAGAGAGGCCATTTTCTCTAGATGTTCATAGTATGCTGTAGCATAGGGAGTAAGGAGTGATCATCAGGAGGGTTTTGACCCCTTTTTTTCTCAGACTTTTCTATGCAGATTTACAAGTGGAAGTACAGATGTTTACTTAGTTTACTTAGTTTACTTAGTTTTCCATCATCATCAGGTAACCTGTTAGATCTTTCCAAAACTATTAAGCAAATTTTCCCTGTTTTATACCTTGAGAACATTTATCTGTTTCTTAGCAGTTTTGACTCCCACCTTGTCAGGGGAACACTATCAATCCCCACCTACAGAAACACACACATCGTCTTCACCTTTCAGAAGATACTTTCCCTGAGCTTGGAGAGTTGCAGCCACCCTTTCTTACAGAGCTGCATTGCTAGGGTCACACAGAAATTGGGACACCCATCCATTGACTGACTGAACCTCTCTACAATTATTTTCCATTTCCCACTCCCTCGTGCCCCCTTGTTTGTCTGGTTACAACATCCACCTCATCACGGGCCCCAAGTTTTATGGCAGAACCAGAGGAATGGGTAGCTTCTTTCCACTGCAACCATGGCAACACTTTCCAAAGAGGCAGCCTACAGTCCTGGTGAGTCTTCCAGTTTTCCATGGCAGCCTTGTTTCTCAGAGGCTAAGTCTACCCCAGGAATAAGCATGTTGCAGAACTCGTAAGTTGTTATTCAGTAAAGTACACCCTTACTGTGTACAAAACCAGTTGAGCTTTAAACTGTTTCAGAAAGGCCCTGTTCTATGAAATCAAATTTTTAAGAAGTCAGAATCTCAGTGGTATTCTCTCTTATTGTTAAAGCAGCATAGGAAAAACAAACAAAATGCAACCCAGCACCAACTCTTTGCTTTTTGTACTTTGTGTTTTCTTAAGATATGTAATTCCTCTGAGGGCTTACTCTTGGACACCTGTGGCCCTAGGGAGTTCAGAGGCAAACATTTTCGTTTGCTGTCCTGCTGTACCAAGCCAATTTCTCAAAGTCAGGAAGCTTCCAAATATTTATAATGTTCAAGTGTGACTTGAAAGTTGTCTTTGTATGGGCTCCTAGGGCCTATTATGTCGCATTCATATGAGAAATGTCAAGAGCTTGAAATAATGCAAACAGAAGGGTGGGACTAAAACGTCATGAGCTAAAAATTATTTTGTGGAAGAGACAGATGGAGAAGGGAAGCAAACTTTCTATGGAACCTGATAGTCTATAGTACTAAAGTCAATAGCAGAGCTCCTGCTGCCTGCAGTGGCAGTAGATGTGGACACTTATATCCTCAGTCAGTCTGTAGCCTGTAATAATACTGGATTCAGCAGTGGTGTGTTTTTTGCATCATGCCTGGCTCATGCAGCAACACCAACAGTACAGGTTTGTTCTGCAGGTACTAGTGAGGTTTATCTGTCTTTTCACTAAAGTTGTTTCCAATGGAATATTTCTTAACAGAAGCATTTCTGTTACAATGAAGTCAGTATAACAAGTTATTTGACACAGAACCTAAATTTTGAGCTGAAAGTAGCAAGAACCCATTAAACATACTTTATCGCACTTGTTTGCAGCTCTTCAACAGGAGAGTTTTCTTTTTCTCTCAGAACTTGTAGATCACCAGTTTGTTTGAAAGCAGAAGATATCTTCCTATCTGGAGAAACTAAAGCCATTCTGCCAATTTACTGGGAGGACAGTTGTTCTGTGTGCTCACACTGATTGTATGTGGGATATTTTATTATACTGGGGGAAGTTTTGTTATTTTAAACTATAAAGGAAGTTAGTTTTCTTTAGATTAAACTAATTTTTCAACGTGATGCATTTTATTATCCTCATCAGCTCCTTTGCTTTTCCTGAGGGGAAAAAAAGCTGAACCTTGTTTTATTTTATAGCAGTCAGGATTCTTCCTAATTAGTAGAACCTCTGTTTAGCCAGTGCTGTGAAAGGTGTCCTTTCCACTGTACAAGTCTTCATTAAGAACACAGCTGCTATTCCACTATTTTATTTTTCTTTTAGTAGCATTTTTTTGTGTAAGAGGAAAGGGATCCACTCTTAAGTTCAGGACTGACAGACATACTCCTGAAGGAGAAATTATTACCCTTTCAAGATATCCCCAAGAGTTGTATCCAACAACAGTATACTGTAGATGTTACTTTTTGGTTGGGGTTTTTTGTGGGTTTTCTTTTTTTTTACACTGCAGCTTTGCCAATATTTTAATACAATCCATAATTCAGTGGAAGCATAAATAACTTCCATTCAGAGAGATGGATGCTGTGGTAGCAGGCCAAATGGTAAGCCTTGTCAGTGCCTGCATTTTCACTTTATCGACCACACAGCATAATATGATGCTCCTTATTTAAATCCTCCATGCAGATGTTGTACTGGGTTAATTGACAAGCTATTGGATTTCATAGTATGTATAACTCTGGAGCATCCATTGATTCCTGGGATAGTGTGGATGTGCATGTAGTGATCATGGGGTTATGATTCTCAGTAGTGGGAGATGAATAAGCCTGTGGGTCACAATGTAAATTTAAGCTACCAAGGGGTGAGCATTAACTTACATGCCAGTTTAGATTGATGTAATCATTTTTTATAGGGATGGAGCATGATTGGCTGTAAAAGAGTTGTCCTTGTACCTGAATTGTTTTAGAGCAGCAGAGCTTTATGCTGAGTTAACAGCATGCTGTTAAGAATCAGTACCATGTAAACACAGAGAATGATGGCTTTATGTTGGCTGTTATGTCATGCAGTATTTCACAGTTGTTGAAATAATTTCATTTTCAACCAGGTTACTTTGGCTTTGTCAGTCTATCAGCAAAGTCTGAGAGAAGTGCAGCACTGCAAATGAAATTAAACTCCCAACTCTCCAGGTATGTAAGTGATGGCACTTCTGTTGAGTTGGAATTCTGTAATGGCACTTACTAATTCCAGCTAATTTAATACAAAGTCATTTGCTCCTTCACTTTTTTCTCTGAAGTTCATAGTTATATTGCTAAGCTTTTATACGCACTTATGCACTCTTAAGTCAGAGGGAGCAAGGAAAGGAGTGAAATAAACTAAGGCAAAGAGGAAAATAGGACACAGAGAACTACTGTAATAAGATGAGAAATAAGCAGAAGAAATAGGGGGCATCAGAAGAGCAAAAGATTAAAGAAGAAAGGGAACAGTATATCATAGGAGAGGCAAGAACAAAAGGGACATGGTACAAGTGTAAAATAAAATAAGGGACATTAATACAGAAGCTGGAAAAAAGTACAAAACATTCATTTATTGCAGGAATATTTTAAGCAGGAATATTTTAAGCTCATCGGTAGCAGTCCAACTTGCTGCAATTCACTGTGTTTGGCTCATACCTCCAAAATACACCTCTATATAATGAATTTCCCCCTTTCATTTTGGCACCTGGCTTGCTCTAGTATAGGGCTAGGCCTCCAGAGGTCACTGAGGAGAATTGGTTTCTAATAAAGCTCATCCATACCCGAGTTCAAAAGCTCTCCCACAGTGTACTGCACAATGAAAATTGACACCACCACATGGCTTTAGTTTCCCTCCTTTTTTTTTTCTTGATGTTATGCACTTTTTTTGCCATCTGCATATCTGACTTCAGTTTTTCTGCTGAATATTCAGCATATGGTGTGAAGAAGTAACCTATAAGCCAATATATAGGTATATATATCAAAAACTACAGTCACAGAGCTTTTTGTAAGGTGTTTTTTTCTAATTGTGTGAGAATAAGCAGATGTGAGATGCTTCCTCTATTATGAACAATTATATGAGCTGTGTGGTCAGAGGTGCTTAGCAGTGAATTTGGCTCAGGGCAAGGGAGCAACAGCAGTAATGTGAGGGGTGATTTACTCCCGTTAACACTTTTCAGAATTGGCAATAAAATCAGTTCAGCACTCTTAAGATGGGAAGGGCTGGATTTTAAGCAAAATATGGAAGATATATTACCAATCTGAAAAGCGGTCAAGTGAAAAACTATTATTAATACTTTTAAAAATCTATATATATATTTCCAACAACTGAATGATAATGAGAGGGCTGCTCCCTTTTCCTAGAAATGATTACATTTTCTTTGCCCTTCTGGTTTGGCTGCTTTTAAACTATTGCTTATGTAAAACAGAATACCTCCTAAGCCATCACTTACTAAACAGAATCTCTGGCTTCTGATCTCACACTACTCAAGGAGGTAAATCGTATTCTGTGTGAGGAGCTTTAAACGTGAGCGTAATGGAAAGGGGATATTCACTGAAACAAAGACACACTTCCAGAAACAACAAAGACAGTATGTTTTAGCCACTTAAATCTGGATTTTCATTGTTGAAAAGTGGAATTCAAACATAGTAAAAAAAAAAGCCTATTTCCATTAGCCCCTTTGGTGTTTATTTTAGCAATTTATATTTTACTTTTCTCGTCTCTTGGTAAACCCATGTGACAGAGTTTGCTGAACAGAGGAGGACAGTTCTGATGTGAAATGATGGAATGATTTTCTGAGAGATCAGCTTCCAAATGTGACAATCTGGGGCCACAGCAGGGACACTGACTGCTCAGTCCTGAGTGCTTTTAAGCAAAAGGGGATTTTCATAGCTGTGAGCTGTCAGTGATGAAGTCATGACCAAATCCAGCTGTGGTATCAAAAAGACAGGTTGCCCAGCTGCACGGCAGTACCTCTGACATGAGCACATAGGGTGCATGGCATAGGCCTGAAGGGTTATCCAGTCTTTCAGGCATGATGGTGAATTTGTGCTTCATTCCAAGGTGTGAGAATGTTTTCAGTCTGCAGACCAATTCCTGATGGTTTATTAGATGGTGCTATTCATCTACTGATGAGTCATAAAGTAGGCAAATGCTGAAGTGTCTGTGTACTGTATAGGGACAGAAGCAGTCTTCTGTGATAGCCATCAGCTGAGAGGAGGAACCAGCTCAGTCCCAGGAAATACAGACAAAAGTGTAAGTGCAATTCTTGCTTCTATAAACACAGATAATTAATTTTGTCTGACATATTAGAGCTGCTGAAAATAGCTATAGGCAAAGTGTTGCAATATAGGAATGACTCCAAGGAGTAACTGCAGTGGAGTTTGACCCACGCTGGTGCACTGGAGTTAGAAGCTTGAGGCCAAATGAGAGAACATGCATGTACCATATGAGACTGGACATACTGTTGAACTGTTGGACACAGTTATTTGAATTATGGTAAATTATTCTCTATTATGATTAGGACGGGAATTCCTGAGAATAAGTGGAGGTAGATACAAAATGAGGACGTGAATGGGGCAGATCACTTGAGATTCTGTGCTTTGGGGATTGGCAGGGATCCCAACTCATTTCAGCCTAATATATACAAGGTCATCATCAAAACCATGGACCAAGCACAATTGCTGCATGCTTGTCTGACTGTGAGATCTTGGCCTACTGATTGAGGACAGAGGGACAGTAGAACTTGTTATGAAGAACTTGTTAAGAGCCACTCTCTGTTTACAGGCTCAGTATACTCTGAGGCTACCCACCTGGCATTTACCTAGCAGCCCTCTAGAGCGTTGTAGTAGTGTATGTCATGGCAGAGAACTATCTCCTTCAAGAAAGAGTGTCTTTTATGGAATTAGCCATTGGGATGTGCCAGACACATGCTTAAGCTTAGTCAGGAGGACTGGGTAGGAGCAAAGGGAAAATCAGTCATTTGTCTCAGTAATTATGATGCAATTGCCTTTTTTCTCTGGAACCAGGCATGGAAGTCCCTGGCAAACAGCAGTACCTGAGAAAGCCTTATAGTGAAAGAGCATTCCTATTTCTTCCTGAAAATAAAACAGCCAAAAGAAAAAAAATTATCAGCAAAAGATGCTTCTTCTAAGGAACTTTTTTTGGTGCAAATTTGCTTCACAATTAGACACTCAAAAGGCATCTAATGTGATTGTCCAGAACCCATCTAACAGAGGGACAAGGGACTGTCCATGGCAGAGAAGGGAACTGGGGTCACTCATGGATGATTTGCAAAAAGAAGAAGGGTGATTTCTTTTTGATTCATCCAAAAGAAATCCCTCCTTCTACGCTGGAGGGCTAGAGGCCCAGTTAGAGAATAAATGCAGTCAGTATTTTGTGTGGTGCCATGTCACAGACAATATATTCTCCCTGGAGAGCCATGCCTGGTACCTGCATTGTTTTCCTCATTCATCATACACCGGGCGTGCGTTAGTGACAGCACTGTAGGAAATTGTATTCTTCATGCTAAACTGCATCTATCTGCCTGTCAGAAGGCCACATGTTGTCCCAATAAGGGCCAAGGCTTAACTGCCTCTTAGTAATGTGGTGCAGAAGTGCACATTACACAACTACCCTCTGTGTTCAAACGAGCCAATACCTCAGATAGTAGCTGTTGCAAACCAGGACGGCAGCTGTCTGTGGATATAATTACCACTGAAGACATACTGCCAGGGCTTCTGTGTCCTGGTTGCACAGCTAGGGGCAGAGCACTCAAATATTTCTAAAGCTAGATATGCAAATGCCTCTGGAATGAAGCCTTTTACAGTTCTGCTCTCATTAACCTGATTTGCATATGTAAATGACCTCTTGCCACATGATAATGAGGTCTGCT
Organism: Corythornis vintsioides; assembly: GCA_025447755.1. Taxonomy (NCBI): domain Eukaryota; kingdom Metazoa; phylum Chordata; class Aves; order Coraciiformes; family Alcedinidae; genus Corythornis; species Corythornis vintsioides. The sequence continues at coordinate 21,575 of JAOEGS010018139.1, read as the reverse complement.
CATGAAGTGTTGTTCAGCATATAAGTAGAGGGTTTTCAGTGATGATCATTTCATTTTGGCCAAAGCATCTGGTACAGACACAGGACCAAGAAAGAGGTAGAGGCAGGATCCAAGGATAACAGGGCAGGGTAGCAGAAGGAAGCAAAAGAAAACCAGATGTTGCAGATGCCTCTTCCAAATGCCAAGGGCATCTGTAGTTCTAATGCCTTATTGGAGCAATTTTGTAGAGGAGCCTGTGAAATGCTAGCAGCTGGAAGGCACTGACAATTGGGAAGTGACCTGTGGCATGGAGCTATCCAGAAGATTGTGGATGTCTGGCTATCCTGGAACAGAAAGCTCATGGTCTAATATTCACTGGCTGGTTTAAAGCAGCTTCTTACAGCTACTTCTGTGAGCACCACCACAGAGAATGGAGAGCTGGACACATGGCACTGGCATAGTCTTTCTTCAAGAGCAGCCTGCTCTCTAACCATTTCTCTGTGAGTACCTCTTTGCCACAGGCACACTTACCCGGCGGTGACATTTCTCACCACCATATGCTGCTTAGCTTCTCATCAGGGATATTTCATACCTATGCTTTGCTTAGTGCATGTGGAGGCAAGACAAAATCCCCCCTAGTTACCCTCCTTGGATACCGTGCCACTTTTAGAGAAGAAATAACTGCTTATCTCCTGCCACAGAACCCTCAGCTGCTGAGAATGTGCTGACTTGGAGCTCTCCAAAACCTACCTGATCAAGCATTGTCCTCACCCAGCTCAGAAAAATAAGAGTGGTCCTTTCCACTCAGACTCACACAGTTCTCTCAGGTAGGAATGTGGCTGTGGAGTCAGGTCTTCTCAAAGCCAACTAGGAACCAATGTGACTGGCAGTCAATATCTGCTACTGCAAACAGCAAAAAAAAAACCCAAACTATGAGCTGTCAGGATTTGCCCACATAAAACCTTTCATATGTCCAAGCAGTTGACTGCCAGTTTGTATTGGTACTAGGAAAGTTGGATGTGGTTGATCTCTTTCTGCCACTGGAAAAATAATAGTCGCTAGGATAAAATATCCAGAGTTCTGTTCATAGATAGTAAGCAACCAAACTGAGGTTAAAATGAAAGATAGTAGAGATGTACAATCACAGACAATAAAGAAGAAGCTGTGTTCTATCTTTGTGAGCTAGCCAGAGTTAACTAAATTAAATTTACTTGACAGCGAAGGCAAAGCAACTTGGATATTAGATTAATTCGGGAAGTTGAATTCAAGCCTATAGAGGAAATTAGTTCATCTCCTGACTACTTTTGGTTCACTCCCACTCATACTGAAAGGAAGGTAATGCATATGGCAGAGAAACCCGACACACTTGTATTTCATTACCTGTCCACTGCTGACAGAAACATATGCAGTGTGACTAGAAGTCATGGTTAACTTCAAAGCACTAAAAACTGATTGTTGAACGTGTCATCATTTCTGCACATCAGTAAGCAGTTCCTGGAGCAGCCACTGGCCCAAGCCCAACTCCTCTGTATTCCACCCTTCAGAATGTGATTATTACATGGAGAAATACTGGTGTAGTCCCCATCATGTTCACCAGCTTCAACATGAGATTCAATAGTGTATTTCCCAGTCAGTAACATCATCCACACTCATGATTGTCCCTTCCAAAAAAAAGCCTTCAGATGTGGATCCTAATTTTCTAAGCTTACATCCCAAAGCCCTCCCAACACTGAGTGTTCAGCTTTTAACAAAAGCAATAGTCTTGCCTATCTATGCTAATATTAATTTGTTTGGTGGTTGTAAGGAAAGAGTAATATGCAGAATGACCTACAAATTAGTAGTGTCTGAAGAACATAGTCTGGGCCTGATGGCTTATTCATATAAATAAATCAGAAAGATCTGGCAGAGCACACAGGGTCCTCCGAGTACAGCCTCTCTGAGCAGCAAGCCCTTAACCACACACTCAAACAACCTCTGGGAGCACTCAGTCAATTTGGGCAACTAACAGCCTGTCCTAAAACTGAGTCTTAAGCATTGCCATTCAGAAAAGGCTTGTCAGCCAACTAAGCTAAAAACTCATGGAAATACATATATAAGGTGCCATCTTTAGAAGATCTTTTGTTTCTTTTTAGTTGTTTAGTAGGCAGGCTTTTTTTCCCCCCTTGTTTGTAGAGATTTTAATCAGACAAGAGTTTTGCAAGGCTATTCCAAGAGGGCATTTAATTAATTTCAGATTTTTCTTTTCCTCCCTCTTTTGTTCAGCTTAGGTATACCCTCTACATACCTGTCTATAACAACTGAGGTAAAAATCCTATGAGACTTCTAAAGAAGCTTGGTTCATCTTTCATTAGATCACAGCAGAACCGAACCATATCCTCTCATTGCTAGACATTTTTTTGAAGTAGGCTTTTCCCAGTCTCACTGGGGTATGTATGTGAGCTGGAAAGCTTCACAATGCATTAAGATTTCATGAGGGTCTAATTCTGTTCTCTCTTACACTGGCCTGAATCTTCGGCGCACAGCACTTCCTCTCCAGCGTCATGTAACTGAGAATACAGTCAGCTCTGAGTAGCCAAGCTCCACTGCGTAGACCATCTAAAAACAGGTGTTCTAGCTATGCAATTTGTGATTTTTATCTTGAACAGGCAAAAGTTTAGTGTCATTACTTCATTCCTATTAGATAAGTGTTTTGGAGACAGGAAAGACATTTTGGCTTATAGTAAAAATGGTTGTTTTGTTTTGCTTTTTTCAAATGTGCTCTTTGTTTTAGGGGGGAAAAAAAGAGAGAAAAAAACCATAAAGAAGGCATTTTGAGATATCTTATTTTCTATTTAATGGTTAATGTCTCTTCATTATTTTGGCAGCGCTAGGTTACATCTGGTGCTTCTGTATGAAGTCATGCAAGAAGGCACAGATTTCTACCCTTCTTGGTCTGTCCTATGTCAGGATATAATTGCAGACTTTGTGCTTTCATGGGAGGTACCAGCTCAGAACAGGAGCTTGACATCTTGTAAACCTGGCATCAGCAAGGGCTTTTGCTCAACATACCATTATTTGAAAAGTGCACAAGACAAAAAAAGTATTACATCACAGAATCATTTCCCTGCCCCCACAAAGAGCTGTGGGCACCTCAGTTTCTCCTGTTCTTCTCTGTAGCATACAATTTAGTCACCAGAAAAATAAGTGCTGTGGTTTTAAGTAAAGTAGATGATGAGAAACTGAGTAGATGGTGGAGTTCTTAATTAAGTAATTAGACAAATAAGAGGGGAGAGGATTACATGATACAAAATTATGAATGGAATAGGAAAAGTAGGTCAGGAATTTCTGTTCTCCCTATATCGTGACGCAAGAACAAAATGACATGCAATGAAGTTCAGAGGTGAAAAATTCAAAGCTAATGAGGGAATGGTGACATGTAACCAGTAATTATCTAGTGGAAACCTTTTGTTCCTGAAAGTCCCTGATGCCAAGAATTTATCAAGTTTAGCATTAAGACTAAACTATCCAGAATTATCATAGTTAGATATAATAACAGCTTTACAAAGCAAATTAAGCCTTGCTTCTGGTTTTAATCCAGTCTTAACTATGGAGGTGAACTCCTTCAGCTTCGACACCTTCCTTTGAGCTATCTGGTAACGGTCGCCATCTGAGGTGGGTCATTGGAGCAGAAAGCTCTGAGTCAGTGTGATTTGTACTCTTATGGCCATAGAAAAGTCTCCTTTATATTTCATCCATGGTCCCATCCCAAGGACATTTACAAGCTAGGCTTGCTCTAAGAGCTACTGCCCCTACAAATGGATATAGCAATGAATGCAGTTTCTCTGTAGCCATAAGAGATACCTGGCTGGAGGATGATTTGCCCCCTGCAAAAAATCAGCATTTTTAGTGAGATTTTCAGAGGCCTCCATGTTACCTGTCTTGGAAAATGGGCCTTTGAAAATGTCTTTCTATTGAGCATCACTGATGTTATGCACATAGACAACCATCTGTACCTTTTATTTCACAGAAGGCTTGAAAAAGGTAGTGCCTCTGGTGTTGAGCTGTGTTATTAGTGAACAGAAAACTTCTCCAGCATTTCCATTTAAAATTTCCAATCCACATAGGATGCATTTATGCTTCCAATGTACCTTGGGACTATATCTAGCCCGAGAAATTACTTTAGCTGATCAAAATATAATTTCATAAAATAGTTGCTTATCTATTTTTCTATCAAGGAATAAGAAGCAATTAGCACAGTTTAAGTGATATGGAAAAGCCACTCTAAGCTCCAAATTGTGGGACTTAGAAGATGTCTTGGAAAGAGGATGCTTGACAATGAGAAAAATGTATGTGCCTCTCAAAGAAAATTTGTTAGCAATAAATTAAAAGACCTGACTAAACCATCCTTTTACAGTAGCTTTCTGTTGCTCTCTGTACAAAAAATGCAAACACTCGTGCACATACAGGGGAAGGGAGAAATCACACTGCAATTTGGGGAATTCAATTACTCATTCCAGTACAGTGCATTCACAGTTTTATCATGAAGCAATGCAATTTCATAGAATTTCATTCCTCACCAGTATTTCAATGTCTTCAAATTAGATTAATCTACAAGAATGCATTTCTAGTTTCTAGGCATGTTTCAGGTAGATTGAGTGAAGTAAAAAGGCAAAAATGTATTTTCTCTTGTTCACATGTAAGTGCAAAATCAGCTTTTCTCTCAAGCACTACAATCATGAACAGCTTAAAATCTCATTGATGGGCATGGGTTGTCCATTTCAAGAAAAGCTTAAACGAGGGAGAGGGAAATGATTGGAAGAGAAATGTTTTATGTCGGTTTGGTTTTTATTTCATTGCTAGAAACTGCTGTCTCTTTACATTTTCTTCTCCTGAAAAAGAGGTTGTGCTCAGTGGCTAAATCTGTCCTCTCCAGGGAGCATGCATTACTACTGCAGCAGCAGAGGTGGAGGCAGCCCAAGCCTAGAGTCAGTCTCAGACAGTAAGCAGACCTTTTCTTAATATTAAGAGCTCAGATTCAGGTTCTTCTTGCTTTACTGCTATCTTATAACAAGGAAAAGGGGAGGGGGGAAATGGAATTGCAAGAACTGAATGATAAATTGTGTTTAAGCATATAAAGCTGAGACAGAAAGAATTAATGATGTAAAGATTTGCTCAGCAATATGCAGCAGTGTTCATGCTAACTTCTTACACTGTTGTAACTGTTTTTGCTCTGATTCCAGGTCTGGAACTTTGGACCTTCTTTAGTATTTTGGTTTTCATTAGGATGTGGTGACAACACCCATTTTTTCGCATAAAAACTTCCATAGGACATAGTCCTTTAGTTTCTCCCTATTGTCTTTTTCTTCTACTCATCCTTCCTACCATTGTAGAAGCTTGGGAGGGTACTAGGCAGGTGGTTTAGAGAGATATATGGATTCTTTCACATGTCTTTATTAAATGGAGCAAGATACTTAGTTTATCATAACTGGCCTGGATACAGCATTCATCATTAAGTTTGTCGGTTGTCCACATCTGGAGGAGTACTCTAATAGCATTGCTTCCAGAGTCTGCCAGCCCACAGGTCATGTCCTGTTTTTCAGAGATCTTATTGTTTCTGTGCTGGTTTCTCTCTCTCTGTTCCCTTGAAGCTAGAATGTAAAGGCATCCTTATTTTCCCTTGAGCTTCTCTCAAAAGGGTATTTCCCAGTTGAGAAGAGCCCAAGAATCATTGTAGCCAGAGCTGTATTATCTCAATGTACTTGATAGCTCAAATGCACAGAAGCAGAAGGAAATTATAGAAGTGCATAGTCTGAGCAGGCATCCCAAAATGGTAAAGAAAATGTTAAGGTGAGTCACAGAGACAGACTCTCCTGGAAACAGGCATGACATCAATATAAGGAGCTGATAAATAAATGTAGCCCACCTTTCAGTCTGTAATAATTCATTTGGCTACAAATGCTGTGGCACCCAAGCAGATTATATTATTTAAAAAAAAAAAAAAAAAAAAAGAAAATCATAGCCATTGTCCAGTAATGAAGCAGTGTTATCATTCACATAGTGTCATGTGTGCTCAGTGACACATCATACACATGCATGAACATAGTCCCAGATCTGGAGACCTAAAAGTCTATCAAAGCTTCAGAGTTTTGGTTTAGATGTGAGTGAGTTTGGCTGAGACATCTTTCAGTCTTTTTTTTTTCCTGGAGGGATCAGAAATATCTTGCAATTTATTATTCTCCTTGTGGTACAGTAGTTCAAACTTCCATTATTAGATAAAAGATTTATTTGGGAGAGTGGCTGAAGTGACAATACACAGTCTGGATTAAAAAAATAATCCCCGTTAAGGACAGTGGGCAGATCATGTGGGCAGGTTTAACACTGACAGTCAGAACTCCATGTGCTGTCTCTACTTCCATCATCTACTTCCATCACTACTCATCACACCCATGACCCGAGCCCCTCTAGCTGTGATGATAGCTGGGCAGCCCAGCACAGACGTATACAAGTCGCAGCTACTTAACAAGAGCATTTTCCAAGTGTCAGCACAAGGCTTGCATGGGTGAAGTGCAATCTATGTCACATATTCCTGCTAATGACCTAAAGGACTATGCTCTCACAGCAGAAGAAGGAAAAATTAATCTTCACCACAACTGTTCCATTTCTCAAACTTCTTTTCAGCAAAGATATAAATTGTGCCAAATATCTATCAGTTTTATGATGACAAGACCATCAAACTTGTTTCATTAAACGCCCTCCCCCCTCTTACAACTGTCTAAACAAGATTTTTCCATTTAGTACCCTATCAATCCAGAGTTATGATTATTCAGTAACTGAGGGGATCTCTTGTATTTAAATATTAATGTTTGTGTAGTTATTAAAGTATTTGATGATTTGTCCAGGGGCACTGTAAAATTAAATATAGCATGTCATTTATGATAATACAGAGGAGAATAATAAAAAATCTTTTTCATTCTGGTTTTGTGTCTGGCTCTACATGTTACTTTCACAGTTTATTTGGTAGTTTGGGGTATTGTGTGTTTTTAAACCCTTCAAAATGTAGGATTTCAGAAGATATTTTTAGGAGTACATAAAATATTATCTCCCAAGTTATGACTTTGTGTTGCTGTGTATGAACTATTGTCTGACAGTTACACTGCTAAAGGGGAAGGCAGCTTTCCAAAAAAAATTTATCATGTATAGGGTGTAGCAGTACAGTAAGCCCATAAATATTTTGGGAAGCTCACCTTGGTTCCCACTGTATTTGCTTTCAGAAATCTCCTCAGTTTACCAGAGCAGAAATGTGTGTATGTAATTAGGCTTTTCAAGTTACATGCATTTAAGGAACATTGTTTAGGCTCTTCACTGTGACTCCTTCATGCTATAAAGAACAAGAGAGAGCAGGAGGGAGGAGACAGAGCTTATGGCATTTATATGTGTACAGGTGTGTAGGTTCTTCATGGATAGTTTTTTGAGAGGGGATAATGAAAAAAAAAAAGTGCCAAAAAAGTGCCGATGTTTGGCCTATCCTGCTAGGAAACATCTTCCTTCCCATTTAAAAACAATAGTAGGTAAAGATTACTTTCATAAGGTCACTCAGAGACAGAGCCAGGAATAGAAAACAGGTCATATAAATCCAAGTCGGGGCACTTTCTATGAGACTGGGCTGGTATTTCCTGCTGGAAAAAAAAAAATAGTTAAAAACTTGAATGACTGCTTTTACTGAACAACAGAGGGGGTTTGACTGAGGTCTCCTTCAGCTTTCTGGTATATATGAGTGTAAAAAGATTCTCTGGCTAATGATGGACAGCTGTTACAGGATGCATCTCTTGTTGGTAAAAATGTGTAACAATCTTAATATATTTTTTTTAATATGCCTGGCAAACTGAATTAATATAATTACAGCAGAAGCATTTGCTATATTTAAGGTTGCTTTATTACTTTCATTCTAAGCCTATTTTTTAATGCTGATCATAACTTCCTCTGTGTACATATGTATGTATGTGTACGATGTGGCAAAATTATAGTAAATCAGCTTTGATAACTTGCAAGTATACAAAAGTCAGGACATTCACTTAATGTTCTCAATATACCAATAATTCACCTGTCTTCTTGATACTGAGAATTGTTGTACTTCATATTAACTGTGATGGCAAGATACTGAGTTTTGGTTTGGTTTGGTTTTTTTTCTCACTGGCTTAACTGGAAACACTTCACAGGATGTTTGGGATCATCATTATGTAACAGCAATTTAGAAAATTTTAATTAGGATGTATATTCATGTGAGACATCCAGATTATGATCCAATCCAAAGCCCACTGCAGGCAATGGAAAGGCTCCCATCAAGTGCATGAATTGCTTAATCAAAACTCAAATGCTTATACTGGAAATAACACAGAAATTAGGGTTACTGCCTTTTTCAAAGGTTAAATTAATCTGCACAGACCTCAGCACTACCACAGCGAGGCTGCTCACCATTTAAAACAGTCTTGTATGTGTTTACATTACACCTTGGTATGTATGCAGCCTGGATCTGCACAACTACCATGCCCAAGGTGTCTGAAAAGGCTGGAACAGCAATATAGCAAAGTATCTGTAGCCTCAGGAGTGGTGTGTGGAGAGGGCTTTACCATGAGCACTGAAGAATGGAGACCACATCCCTCAGAGACAAAAGTGGTATGTAGATCTTCACTCCTCTGTGTTTCACCTGGGTCTTAAGGCACATATACAAACACAGTGAGTGTTTTAGCTGAACACCAGGCAGTGCAAGCCACTCATGCAGTCATGACTAAAACAGCTGCAAAGCACAGAACTGGAGTCCATGTCATGGACACCAAAGAAAGCTGGTGTTAGAAGACTCTCCTCACAACCTCCTGTAGAACAGCCAAGAAACAGGAGGCTTTCATCAAAGAGTTTGAAAAACAGATGTGCTCACAGCCTTAGAACTGCAACATCTTCTACCAAACAGCTCTATCAAAACACACTGGTCATCTTCTATCTTGGCACTTCACTACTGTTAGCTCATTTCACTGTCACCACATGCCTATACCTTGCATTTCTCTTCAGACCCATATTCCCTTCAGTCTCTCTTTGGGGCTTATCCCAGTCTCATCCATCATGATTTAATATGGTAATTTAGAATCCTACTCTCTCATCTCATTTTTATCAAAGGTGAAATGTTTTTCATCTTATTTTCTTATGAAGATATTTTTCCCATTCCTCTACATCCACATGTGAAGACTTTAAAAATGTCTGCTTTGTCACTTTGTCATCCTCCTTCAAATCATTCTCTTACTCTCCCTGTTGTGATGACTAAAAAATTGTCTGAGAATGGTTAAACAGCTGGTGTGCTATGACCACTTCTTACAGTAATTGTAATCCTCTCACTGTAACCTCGTGATGTCTCTCTTTGTTGTATCCATCTGTTGTCTTTTACCATGTAGTTGGACTACAAAATATCTGGGATAGGAACCAACCTTTTTCACTCATACATACAAACGAGCTTAGGCCCTTGCACCCTAGTGTCCCCACCATCATCACTTCTGGCTTCCCTGACTGTTATGTCAAGCACACCTAAATAATAATAATTTTTTTTTTTTAGAAAATTGATTGGAATAGAATTATACACCCATAAGTGATATATCTACTGCTTTGATGAAAAACAAAAATTACTGATTTTAGATGCATTGATGTCAGTCATAGATCATACCTTGGTGCATTGTTAAAAAGTTACTGGAAATTGGTGCATGGCACACCACTGTATACCTCTAATATTTGGGTAATCATTCTCTGCCTCACGAGGATGTTGCAAGGATTAAAGTATTTATAAAGTGCTTTGAAGATTAAAAGAGTTAGCTAAATGTGCAGGTTTTAATTATTATGAATAACTATATTTATTCAAACTTGTCAAATCGCTAAATATGCAAAATCTGTTTGGTGTGGTTTGGTTTGTTTGTTTGTTTGGGTTTTTTGTTTGTTTTGTTTTGTTTTAAAAAAATAGCAATGAAATTCTCTGCATGCCAAGAAGGACTGTGTGATGTTTTATCTGGCAAAAATGCTTCTCCAGAAGTATGTGCCCCTCCTTCTGCTACTTACATGCACAAAACACAATCAATAGGTGTTATTCAAACTTCACATCTTTGTAGCCTGTAGAAATGTCACTGTGACCAACAGTTACCCAAGTAGTAGTCTTCTTTGTTGTAATTAGAGCTGTATGAATTCCAAGCTGTGGGCCAACAAGTGCAGAGATTTGTTGTTTCAAGCACTGCTAGGAATGGACAGGGAAAGAGTCAGGATTCCACAACCCGTGCAGAGCAGCCACAAACAGCCTGCCTCTACAGGGTAGCTTCCTCCATAGTCACTTCAAGTGTAGCCACGGGGGCAATGACAGCATTGCAGCCTGCATCATTCTTAGCAGAGGGTAGGTGTCATAAAGTTAAATGGTGATGCAGAGCAATTTGTAGCAAATCATGCCCTGTCTCCAGAGGGAACTGCCCCCTTTTGAGCCCTTTCCAGCTTCTGCCTCCTGCACCCTTTTACTGCTGTGGCCCTATAGCTTGACTCCCAGGAGAGCAGCAGCAGGGCTCAGATAGATGTATCCCTAAAGGGCAGTGGCTTGAACGAGTTGACCCTGTGCCTCTTCCATTCTCAAGTTTGGTCTACAGTCCAGAGCTCTGTGTGGAAGGAAGCTGTGTGTGGAGGACATGCTCATCAGCTGCATTTAAGCTCTAAACCTGGTACTCAGTAAAGTATCCTTGGTACTTCTGAAAAAGTGCACTTGATCATGGCATCAAACCCACTATGTAGCAAGGTAGCAGTTGGGACTGTCAGACCTAAGTTGTCTAGACTAAAGCTCAGTGATGAAAGAAGCTAATGGCAATAAAAAGCATTGATTAAAACTACATGTTTTGCCTTGCCATCCTATTATCATGTCAGGAGCACTGCAGTAGTTTCCATTCAGAGACAGGACACACACATCTACAGAGCCATAGAGGAAGTTACAACACACATATTGGGTAGAAAGAAATGAGTTGATCAAACCAAATGTTGGAGTGAGGACAGATCAAGTGATGCCACATGGAAAATTATGGTTTGGAATGAAAAAGTGGTCCATTTAACAGAACATAAAGTCCCTGTAATATGCATAAAATCAGCAGCTAGCAGATGTTTTCTGACACAGTGCATCTGCATGAAGCAGAGGCGTATTCAGTTCCACTGTAGTAGCAATACACAGAGCAGATATAATGGCAGACCCTCCAGACAGATGAAGGCAGCCCTGCTCTTATTTAATAATAACAACAATAAAGAGTAAGTTGTATTAATTAGCAATCAGGAATTTAATGATGGGTTCAGATGCAATTGTGGGACGTATCATACAGAGGATGAACAGAAAATCTATCATACATTGGTGACAGATAAGATGAAGGAAGAAAATCCATGACAGCTCTCTTTCCTTGATGAAAATACCACCTTGGGGTTACAACTCTCCATTCACACTTTGTGGCCAAAGATTACTTCTAAATCTTGGGAAAAATTCTTTAGCCATTTTAAATGTGCAGAAATACAAATGCAAATATTTTTTTCTTTGTTTAAAAATAATATTATGCATTTTATTTCATAGAGGTGTCTGAGTTTTGAGAAAGTACCTGTCCTGAGAGTGATCATTGATTTAAAAAACTGATATATCAAGGACATTTTTCTTTCCTGAGATTACTTGCTAGCTGGGAACTAGTGGATGAAAACATAGTATGGCCAGGTCTCAGTCTTCTTTGGTATCCTAAATAGTCATTCATGGCTATCCATAACACATCCATAGGCCACTGACAGTAGGCAGTAAAGGTCTTTGTCCTTCGGTGTTTTTACCAGAAGTGATAATTATTGAGAGATTTAAAATACCAGAATTAATGCTTAACTGGTCATGATTAGCATAACTAATAAATATATGGATGTTGTCAATACTTTGAGTTATTATTTCAGGACATCTGCACACTCAGACAGAGGTCAATGTATCAGCATGATGAAGGTTATCTTAGATAATGAGTCCACCAGCACTTGTGACTGAAATAAGATTATTTCAAATCAACAGGTGAAGACTGCAGCCAATTGAAGAAAGCACTGCAGTAACAGCCTGACTTGATCAAACCTAATCACAAAGTACCCAGCCTTGGTCACAATGACATTGTGTCTTGGACACAGTACAACCATGTGTTTGCAGCTTCCAAGGATCACATGCACCAGGGAAGGAGGATTTAAAAACTTCTATCTTGCAAAATACAGTTCTTATACTACAGTCTAGAGATCACGTATCTTCTTAAGACACTGTGTTTAATGATTTTTAAGATTCTCAGCTATTTTCAAAGCCCGTTGTGGTACAGTTCAGGAAGAGTTAGGAGTCTCTTCAGCCTATATTAACATGACTTCTCAAAGCACCTCTCCGAAACAACTGGCTGCAACAAGAAATGAGGGGTGGCAGTACAGGAAGCAGAAAGCTGAATATGGAACTATCTCCCTTTTGAAAACACTGAAACAGTTACAGATCTTCCTGCCATGAGACCAATAGATGCAATAGCAATACAGTATGATAAATTAACAAATTCAATGCTAATTGCAAGATAAAAATGTAAAAACAAAACCGAAAAAACAACAAAAAGTCCCCCTGAGCATAACTGTTCAAGTGTACTAGATATCATGGAAGTGAGTCAGATATAGCTGTCTTAACAGATACCATGGATTGTTTCACCTGACAGTTTCAGAGCAACAAAGAGAGAGAAGCTTTAAAATGGGACACGCATACCCCAGAAAATATTGTCAGCACTAACAGTGAAAAATGAGAATATGTAGAAAGCTGTTTGACTGAGCTTCCTACTAACTTTTTCCCTTTTGGACAACAATCTTTCACTTGTCCAGCAGTGTTTGCAGTATTGCCATTGTTGCACTGGCTGCCAGTTGCCAAGGACTTTGTTAATAGAAAGTGGAATTATTTTTACTCAGGTCTCTTTATTCCTATTGAGTGTGATTTAGTGTGGTGTAATTGAGAATGTCTCATTGTCACCTGATCATATCTTTTCAGAACCAATGAGATTACTGTCAGGGAGAAAGCTGCTCATTCCAAGCAACATTTGGTAATAAATTGATTACTGGCTGAATGCTGATACTTTTCAAAATTGCTCAGAGTCTAACATTAGAAAGGCATGACAAATAATCACTAAATGATTGCACATGGTGACTGAGCTGGACTGTGTGAAATCAACTCAGACACACAGAGGAGTGTAAAGCGTTTTTACACAGTTTGACAGCCGCAGTATTAAAAGCAATGATTGTAGATGACCATATATAATAACTGGGTTGTGAAGAAGTGTCTTGCTCAATCTCATTCTAAGCACAACACACTCAATACTGTTTACACTTACAGAGTAATAGCTATTTTTAACAATCACTAATGAACTGAAACATCCCACCCCCCTATTTCACATTTAGTATTCCTTTTCAGATCTCCCATTCTACTGCCTTCACAAGTTCAGGAGGCCCCTGGGATCTATCTTCCTTGTCCTGCCATCATGCCTGCAGGGACCGGCTGCTGCTCCTCCCCTGGCACGAATTCCACAGACATCAAGGGACATACACACTGAAAAGTGCCAGGATAGAACTCCACATCAAGAGAAAGGAAGACTGTGTGAAAGATCTCTTTTCTTACCCCTGCCTCCCTGTCTCACCATTGAGGCTCTGCTCAAACAGCACCTTCACTCCTGAATGACAAAGCAGGCTGTAAGACTGACTGCCTGCCATCCCCCTGACTGGGACCCTACAGGAAGCACTCCCTGGTTAACATCCCAGCCATGGAACCAGTTGCAGGACTGAGGAGGAAAGACACATCTCTACCTGCTGCTGTGAGGATTCACCTGTTCACACCTTTCTTCCCTTCCTGGAAGAAACACTGCAGAAAAATGCCTTTACCCATCTTTTCCCTCTCTCTTTTACTCTGGAACTAGGTTGAGGATGGTGCAAGATGAGGCCTCCCAGTCCTCTCTAGCTCCACAACCACCAATTATCCAGGACCAAGAAAATTCCAGTCATCATCTGCTGCCAGAAGAGGCAATTGCTGAATGAGCCATATCCACCACTGCTACTGTGGCCACAAAACAGGTTCTATTCTGTGTTTTTATTTCTGGGGTTTTTTTGCAGCTAATTTTTTTCCTTTTTTAACTTTTTTTTTTTTTTTTCATAATGAAAAATTACAAAGGTGTACTTTTAAAAAAAGTGTCATTGCCCAGCACATGTGAGAAATGAAGGCCATTTATTTCGTTAGAAAAGGCAAAACCCATGTTGACTTGAGTTCTGGTTCATCACTGTCTGGTGTTTAATTCTCCAATTCTAATACAACAGTGTAATTTTTTACTATTTGGTAAAATGAGCTGACTAACAGCAATTCAAATGAAGGGGGGGGGTTACAGCAGGCCAGAGGGCTCACCAGCAAAAGCAGTAACACAGAATGCCTGGGGAGCCACAGGCAGGGGCTGGGACTGGCTGGACTGCACCTGCAGCCTGCAGTGGTCGTGGCTGTGGGAGAGGCGGGAAGCAGAGGGAGGAAAGCTGAGAAGTTAGTTGCAGGGTTGGCAGGAGAAGGTGGATTTGAACGGTTATAGACCTGCAGTGAGTGCTCAGACACTAAGATGGGTCCTAGGAAAGGGTTTGAAGATAGAGTACATTCAATTTGTATACACAGCTGTTGCTAACATGCCTCTGAAAAGAGGCAAGAGCAGGATCAAAAGGTTGATGCAGCTTTTCATAGAGTATAACTGTTTATTTTAGGCCCAGTTTCCAGAAGTCACTTAACACTTCATTTAAGTGCTAGTTTTTAAGCTGAGACACAACATTCTCCAGGAAAAGAAAAGTATCAAGAAGCATGAAACTCAAGCACAAGCTCTGATTAGCAAGAACAAGCAGGAAGACAAAGGACAATGAGTCCAGTTAAAAGTTACCTGTCCAGAAAGGAAGACAGAGCTGTACATTCACAGTGAAGAAGGAAATAGAGATGAAGAATGAGGGCTAGTCCAAGAGGTATTGGAGAAATCTGGAATAACCTTTAAATGAGTGATGTATTATTGATTGTGAGTTCTGAGAGTACAACTGCAACTGTAGTTGTAATAGTATAGGTCCTTCAAGTATTTTTCTTCCAAGTGTCCGTATTGTATATTATCCTGATCCACTGTCAGAAACAGGGCACTGAGAGGCCAGGTGATTAACGTGTTATAATGTGGGTCCAGGCTTTGATCCCTGTATGCAGGAATCCCAGTGTCCTCTGTTTAGCTCTAGTAACACAACATGGCAAGAAGCAGTGTCTCACAACCAGGGAATATGTGCCATTAGAAGCTGCATATTTAAAATTATGTGAATTTCTAGTTTCTTCCATCTAGAAGAAAAGATATCCAGAAAGATTTTACTTTTTCTAGTTAAGGATTTCTTAAAAGTAATCCATACAGGAACTGCTGAAGCAGTAGGTGGTATTTTTCTCAGAAGGAGCCAAAAGTGCTGTACAAGTCTCAGTGGCTCCAGCTGAAGCACGGTGATACAAAAACCACGTGACATTTCCAGCTATTTGATGACAGATATTCTCTAGTGTTTGGCCATACACTTACAATACATTTATTCTTAGGATTATGTCATTGAGAATGAACTGCTTTCAGGCATTAGATCATACACCTGGTCCTTCCTCAAATGCTGTTTTAACCATTTGCTGAAAGCATCAGTTGAAAGGATGATTTGACTAAGTGACTAATTTGACCGAATGCCTGTAACACTTACAAACTATTTTTAAGCCATTTAAGGAGCTCTGTCTGATAGTTTTGGCCAAAAGCTGCATAAATTGTGGGTCAGCACAAAGCAATTCACAGATGTGTCTCTTAAAAAAAAAAACAAAAACCCTCACCATTTTTGAGAGGCATTTGCTTCTTTACCAATTCAAACTAGTACTTTATCCTTTCTTTGCTCTCTTGGATAAAATAGGCAACATCCTCAACAGTAAATACATTTTAAAAATAGGTAAGAACAGGAGGTTTTCAAAGGCACAAACAGGAGTTAGTGCTTAAATGGTCTTTTTTAGGAATTTAATACTTGCATTCTCTGCTTTTTAACCACTAGGCAAATAACATTCACAGGCACCTGAATAAAAAAGTTGGAGTGGTTCTAAGTAACAGCAGTTCCTATGCACTCTGTAATTACTCCTTTCCTCCATTGGAAATAAATTTCACCCCATTTTTAACTTGGGGTAGTCATATTCTGCTCTGCAAGGGGATATCAAATGCTCTGAGTTCAACATCCGCGCTGATTTACATAGATGTTCACATCCAACAGCCATTTTCCATTGACTCTTTGCTTTTACATAACTGCAGGAGATATAGAGTAACAAAGAATCAGGCACTTGGTTTAAAAACAGGCACTCCATTTCTGGCAGCGGGCAGGATAGCAAGAAAGCCTTTAATTTGAGCCTTTGACTGTATCCATGCAACATAAAGTACTAGCGTGAGAGGAACATGCTGATAGTTCTGCATTATCCCTAACAGCACTGAGATGCAACAAGAAGGAAATTCTCAGCACACAATCATTTTATTAGAGAACCTTCTCATTACAGCCAAAAGAGGGTGCCGTTTTGGGTAAGTTGGTCCAGCGTGTCCTTTCTGGATGGCCAGTTCCCATAGCAAGTAAGAAAGTTTACTGCTTAGGTCGTGTATTATTTATACTGTGGTTGTGCACAAAGGAATTCAGAATGGGTTTTTTACAAGCTTGTTTATGTCATAATACCAAGTGACTGAAATGCAGAAATCAGTTGTATCACAGAAATGTCAGAGAGTAAAATTTAAAAAGTGTCTGTGTTTAGGGGCTAGATATGGAACAAATTGCAGATGGATTTAGACAGCACGGATTGTGAAGCAGTTGCAGAAAATGTCTATAAATATATTAATATAATCTGCAGAAATAAACTCCTCTGCCCAAACTGTGCAGAGAAGAATAAGCAGATGTATTTAGCTGAGAGTGGTATTTATTCTTTTTGAAGAGTCCTATCTATTCAAAAGGTAGGGGATGTATCTTCTATACCACAAAAGCAGATGTGGGGCAATTGCAGCTCTATGTTTTTGTTCCACTGAATGCAAGCTACAGGGAGCCTTTATTTTTCTGTATCTCATTTTCAGAAACAATCTAGATTGAAAGCAGTAGATTTGGTTCTTTGTGCAACAGAATCATGGTGAAACCCAGAGCTAAGCAGACAGCTTAAAGAGCAGTGTGAGTTTCTGAAGTGACTGTTCCACCCAGGCAAGATAGGAAGAAAAAAAAAATGCTCTTGAAAATACAGTAAGTCGATTTCTGAAAGGTTTTTCCTTCCAGCTCAAATATTTTATGGAACTGGAGAAACATCAGGCTCCCCTTCTAAAAAGAATAAAGTAAGAGGATAATGGATACAACAATAAGAAAGATTACTTTGAGACAGTGTCAGAAGACTCAAAACAAGGGAAAGCATCCCAGGTTAACACATCCATTATTTTCAAGATTCCACAAATACCCAGGTTAGGCAGTTACCCTGTACCAACAGGAAGTAGCAATATTAATTTTCCAGCTTTATTGTTCACTCAAACCATTATTCACTACAAACAGCCCTGAAAAATATGGAGGATCTAGAGAAACAGGAAAGGACAAATTGTCTCAATATACAAATGACTGCTTGTTACCTGGCACCCCAAGTCCTTGTTGTATCAGCTGCCTCAGAGTAAGTGATTCTAGATGCAGTTGTACAAATCAGATTTTGTTTTAATATTGTTTCCAGATGAAAGCCTTTTCTTTATTCTAGTAGTAGGAGACTTTCTTCCTATTAAATGCTTCAATGGTGGATTTAAATATTTAGAAGATCCACATTACAGGAGAACTGTCTGAGAGCATCACAAAGAAACCATTAGTTAAATCCATTAAGGATCTACTTAAGTGGAATTCCCTGCTGTTATCTACATGATAGCCACATAAAAAAAGACACTGCACAAAGAAAATGTTGTGGAAAATATTCCTCCTCACATATTGTATGTGTGAAAAATCCGGTCTTACTGAAGGATCCCTTTTTGATTGTTTCAGTTTCACCTGTGAATTGATATTCTTTCAGCTGAATTAGAGTAGGGGGAATAATATGGCTCAGTTTCAGTTGTGCTTTTGCCCCTCTTCTTTTCAAGTACACTCATCCTGGACAAAACCTTTTGTTAGAGGAGAAGATACAGGAACTCTTTTTGTTTTGAACACGGTATAAACCATCAAAGTTGTATTCACTGTGCAAGACACATCAGGGATATACAGTCTTTGTGTTGTCTATTTTTAAATACCTGTAAGTGGCAGCAGTATGGATAAGATGTTCTTTCCTCCAGCTCCTGGAGAAATGCACTTGAGCCATTTGAATTATAAAACTTAAACCATCTTTCAGGTTGCTCTTGTTTTTACAAAGGAGAAAAAGCTTGAACTCCATGAACTTGTTTTTCTGTTCTCTACAATCATGGGTTTGATACACACCCAAGAAGGCAGTTATATTCCTCAGAATCTTTCTATTCTTTAGCAGTTATGTAACATTTCCAATTTATGAATGCTCAGGAAGCTCCAATGTGAGTTAGGCTGCTGGATAGGATGAAGGTACTTTAGACAGTACATATAAAGCATGAATATCCACATTGGTTCTAATAGGTGTAACCCTCTAATCTGTCTGTAAATCAGCATATACTGTCTCTGATCATTGTTCTCTCTAGCCTCCATTTTGAGTACATTTTGTAACATCCAAAAGAGAAAGCCCTGTTTTCTAGTAAGAGTAGTATAGAGCTATTCTATAGACGTAGGACATTTATTTCTAAGATGTTTAACAAAATATTTATTTTGCATTGGAGGGTGGAATAATCATAAGTCTTGGTTCATCCACACACGTAGACATACGTGCAGAGGACCACAGAAAACCAGTAAGTCCACTTTTTCTTCTCAATTAGACTGTACCCTAAGAGGTTCAAAGTAAAAGGGAACAAACACATCAGCAAATCTGTTACTTCATAGGTCAGCAGCCTAAAGGAGGGAAGATACAGAGCATGGGCAGTTTATTTAAACTTGCTTATGAACTTAGCAAGGACAGAAGTGTGAGCACTGGTGATCTGAGACAAGTGTCCATGACAGACACTGGCTCCTGGATTTAGAAGTCTGGACATAGGAGAAGCTGCCACATTCTGTGAGGGAAGACACCATCATCAGATGGCCAGGAGCCTGACGCTACTGTGAGCAGCAGCCTGTTCTCACATGCACAACACTCCTGTCCACGCACAGAGCTACTACACTAGGATACAGTCCAGCGTCAGGTAGTATTGCAAACCCAAGGAATTACAAAATTAGGAGTCAGATGCCTTCCTCAGTTCAATATTATCCTAATTATGGGACTGAAAAAGAAACAATGACTACTGTCTGGTCTCCTGGCATTACAGTCTCTGAGGGGTACACTTCACTATCATTTCTAACCTTGTCACTACAGACATGGAAATTTACTTTAAAAAAATTTTTTAAAGGTATTGAATTTCTCAAGAGTGTGCAGAGCACTATGAAAGCATCATGTGTCAACACTCATGTGTCATTTAAACCTTACAACTGACTTCATATAGTGCTAGCAACATGTTAACCCTGCCCAGTGTAGCAGTGGAATCATGATGCCTTCCTTGCTTGCTCCCAAGACCTGCATCAGGAAACAAACAATGCCCACCAGATGGGCAACAAACCAAAGACTGACCACAGCCCTTCCAGATCTAGGGAGAAAAATGGTTCTCTTTTCATAGGACCATGCAATATTCTAAAAACTCTTCTTACAGATTAGTACAGGTCTTGCATTCAAGGTGTGATAAACCCAATACTCTAAAAACTCTAATGATTTTCCACTGTTATTTGTAACCCTTTGAAAATTTAGCTTTTGTGCTCTTTGTACCCCCAAAAAAAATTTTAAGACCTTTGCTGTTTTCTCCATTTATACTCCTTCAGAGTAACTATGTGATTTATAATAATTCCTAATCCTACAAGCATTTCTCTACAGATAATAGTTTTTCAAGTCTGTGATGTGGAACTTAAATGGTTATCTTCTGGAAAAAAAAATCACTTCTGAGTAAACAAGAGGTACACGCACAGGTACGTGGGAAAAATTTTGCCCCAAAAAGTCAGCCCTGGAAGGCAGTGTTACCAGATCAGCATGCAGCATAAGGCACTAGCCAGGCACTGCCCAGCAGTGGCACAACACACTCAAAACAGGAAAAGACGGTAAACACCTAACGCCCCCCGAAGTGCTTTAACTCTCAGCTAGTCTGACAATAGTAAGACTGGCAGACGTATGGAGGGAATGAACGACGGACGGACACCAGGGGGAGGAGCCGCAGGGGAGGCCCCACCTCGCCCTTCCCACAGCCCGCGGTGCGCGACATGGCTGCCGCTCCCGGCAGGCACCGCGGCCCGGACCTCCGCGGGGCAGCGGGCGCCGGCGGGCCCTGCGGGCGGGCCGCCACAAGATGGCGCTCGGCGGAGCGGCGCCGCGGCCGCGTGCCCTGTGCCCCGTCAGCTCCGGTGAGCTGGCCCGGCGCTCCCTGCGCTTAACTTACTGCTTTTATAAAGTGCTCTGGGTCATTATAAAGAGTATCGGATTCAGGGCACTTGTGCTGGACCGAGTTAAAGGTGCCTGCTTATTTACCCACTAAACTTGCATTTCTGTGTAAGTACTTCTTCACGTATTATGACGGTCTGGGATCTATGTTTTTCACACTCTCAAATCTATGTGCTGAAATGACTTTTTTTGCGTGCGTGGATCAAATTTGCAACACGTTAAGTTGTTAAGTGATATTTGACTTCATTGTTTCAGCCATGGTGGCTTGTTTTCTGTTGTTTTGGTCAGTTTTGTTTGTTTTTTGATTGATTGGTAGTTTTGTGTTCGGTTGCTTATTGTTTTGGGTTTTTTTCTTTTTGATCTCCCTCTGGGGCCAGCAAAAGCAAACACAGCTCTAGCCCAGCATGGCCTTCATCTCTAAAAAAGACTCTTGCAGATGCTCCAAAGCCCCTTCCCGACCCAGGTGCCTCAGCAAGGGGCTCTGCAGCACTTGCAGCCCAAGCCAGAGGCCACTCACCCAAGGAGTGGTCTGGTGCAGCCCTGCCACCTGTCTCCCACTTTACCCCCAGAGCTCTGACCCTGCTTAAACCACATCAGTGTTTTCACTGGCCCTTTGAATCACCTCCAGCTCCAGGTGGGCTGTTGGTGCACACCTTGCCACCACTCTGATCTGTGCTGGCCAAACTGAGCCAAATGGCATCTCCCTTCCCTGGGCTGGATGAAGAAGGTCAGTGGTGAGCGGCACCGAACACACCCAGCTGCAGGCCTCCACCACCTCCATGGCTGGCTCCACAGCTCCTCCATAGGATCTGTGCTGCTCTTGCCTTCTCCCCTGCACAAGTGTATCCCAAATCCACTGGAAAGTGATATACCTTGACTTCAGCAAGGCTTTTGATACTGTATCTCATGGGATCCTCACAGCCAAGCTTGAGAAGTGTGGGTTTAGCTACAGTATAATAAGGTGGATTGGGAAGTGGCTGAA
>JAOEGS010018137.1:0-16241 GCA_025447755.1 Corythornis vintsioides | reverse complement strand
TCTTGGCATTGACTATCTAAGAAATGGGTATTTCAAAGACCCAAAAGGACATAAATGGGCATTTGGATCACAGTCTTGGGGTAACAGTAATAATATCTAACCCAGTCCAACACCTCAGACAGACAATTATTTAGATTACTTCCCAAAATTAAAAATACCAGATAACTGAAACTGCCATGTTTTTTATTATTAAAGACAAAAGACTTCTAATATAAGGAGGACAGTTTTCATAAATATTTTTAGAAATATCTAGAAGAAAGTTTTATTGCCACTTTCTAAAACTCTTATTGTATAAAGTGTCTTTTTTTATGCTCCTTTCTATCTTTATAGAAGAGTAATGCATGCACAAACAATATGTACAAAAATAAACAAACTTACGCTTCTTTTCAAATATTTTATCATTAATATTTGTAGATCTTCCTTCATTTTGCTGCTTCTCTTTTTCCAATTGTTCCTAAAAAATCAATTATTTTCTTAGGTATTTCTCAGAAAAAAAGAAATAGTGTTTAAACTAGGGATTACCTCTAAGCCATCAAAATAACTGTTAATGTATACTCTACCAAAATATTGGTACAATCCTTAGTGAATATCCAGAAAATCAATTAAACAGTACAGAATGAAATCAGGGTACATATCCCATACAAAAATCACACCAAAAACATGATTATTTTAATTGTAATGAAGGAACTTTATGTTTGAAGTTTGCATTTATAACTTACTCTTAAAATTATGCTTGGACTTTTTTTTTTTTTTTAATTAATTAAATCAAAAAATTTGACATCTGACAATGTAATTTTTTTATGCTACACAGATATTCAAACATACAAATCAATTAATGTTTCTCGAGTGAAAAGGTGTATCATGCATTCAAACTTTTTAAAGGTCTAAAATTAACATCTACAGTTGAGAAGACAGTGCAAAACAAACAAAAAAAGGTATTACAATTCTTTCAAGTTTAAGGAATTTATTTGCCTTTCTTTAATATTAGCTTTAGAATACCTTTTAAAAGCACATTCAGGGAGAGAAGACAGTATGAACACAGATACATAAATAATTTCAGAAGCCATTACATGCTTCAGGATTCTTAGTGAATCACTAAGATCACTCTACCTTCCAAAATAATACGTAATATTAGCTAATTTTCTGTTAATAAGAAAATATTAGCTAATTTGCTGTTAATTAACTATGTTAATAAGAAAAACTGCCAAGTGAACTGTAATTGTTCTACTCTGTTTTCATTTCACTCTTGGGTTTTGTGGGTTTTTTTATATAAAAAAAGTTAATTCAGGTCAAGGTTACTGGAATATAGTTTCTGCTAAGTGAGTTACTAAAATTAAGGAAAACTTATTAAAAAAGTCAGTATTAAATCTGTAGCAGTCAGATTTAACTGGGTTCAATGGCTCCTCATTTATTTAGGACTGCAACATGTCAGTATTACTGGGTACATCTCCAGTTCCCCAGAATCATGCCTCAGACAAAGCTAAACAGACCTTTGTGATACAACCCATATCAGTGGGATAGATCACAACAATGTAGGTGTAAAAACAGGGTTAAAATTGATGTCATCATACCTGATAGCACAGAGAGCTATTTCACCACAGCCTCAAATGCTTTCACTAGAAAAACATTCATAGTATCTACCTAAAAACTCAAGCTAATGGGAGGTGGTAGGAAGTCCATGAGACGAAACCACGCACAGATATGAACCTACCAGGTCTCTCCATAATATACACTGCCATTACCTTAAAATTATTGCCTCATTAATATTTAGCTAAAAGCTATTAAAAAGGACAGATTGTACTGATAAAATATACCATTTCCAAAAGGAGATGTTCTTGTCTCTCTTTTTCTTGATCCAATATATCATTTTTGTAAAATCTTTTCTGAAACTTCAAAATAAAATCAATAAAAATAAAAAAAAATCACTACACGAAAATGGGAATTAAAAGTACTTGGTAAATATTAAAGTTAGTAAGTACTTACAGCATCTACAGAGATCTCCATCCTGTCCAATTCTAACACTGTCTATAAAGAAAATAAAAAATATTTATTGTTATTTAATATATAATAGTGGCATTCAAAGGTAAAGATGCTTTTTCTTCCTAAACATTTAAAGCCTGTGATGTCAAGAGTATTCTCAGACCCCCACAGAGACTCACAATGAAGGACTCACGTGGACCTATGAACCAAGATGGAAAAAACTACTTGGGAATCTGTCATAAAGCCAAGATGGGCCACAGAGGTGTTCACCCAATTTCACCTGCAGGCTGGACCCATAAGGAAGGCTTTAGCTACTTCATGGCTTCTTTGAGACCAAGCATGGGTGTCCCTTAAATATGTATTTTTTTGTGAATTTTCATATTACAAAGACATTTGTAACATTTCGGTAACCTGCAAATCCTTTATTTGTATTTTGTAAAACATATAGATTAACAAGACACCTCTATCTCAAAGACTTGATAATTTTTACTTTTATAGGGTCAGCTTTTAATCCTTTAGTCATCTGTTATTTTTTCACAAATGGCCATCGAGCCAAAGTCCTGATTTCTAGTCACAATAACTGTAATAAAAGCAACCAAGGAAACATGAACTCTCTTAAATTTGACAGAGTGCACTACATTAAATCCTCTCTGAGTTGTTCAAAATGACATAATAGATAATATAATTAATTAGTCTCCTATACTTAAAGAAAATCAACGGCAAGAATAACTTTGATCATCTTCACTTTTAATGATAACCCCAAGACAAACTGCTTACTCTTTTTACAATAGTCAGGACATCTTTGTCTTTCTCTTGACACAAAAGTTTCCTTATACATAATTCCAACTGCTGGAGTAAGTGTTTATCAGTGGGAATTTTCAGAGTAGATTTAACTTTTGGCAACAAATAGCATAGCTTCATTCTGGAAAAAAAAAATAAGAAAGGTAAGTAAATATTCATCTTTTGATGCAGATGTTTAATAAACACTATTAATTACATTTGCAAAAACTTCTCCATAGATAGGGACTACAGTCCTGCATCTGAAAGCAAATAAATATTTCTTTAGTTTTGGGTGAGGATTATTAACCTAGATTTTCAAAACCATCTAACACACCTAATTCTGTCATGTACCTAAATACCCTGCAAATCTGGTTCATCAGTACAAAGGAGCCTAAATCTCACCAAAAATTATGTGACTGCAAGGAGACAGTCTTTAGACGGGATTTAACTATTTGTTGGCTTCTAAAAGGAGCAAATATTCTCCCTAACTCTTGATTAAGGATCTGCTACACAACTTAGACATACACAAGTCTATGGGGCCAGGGATTTTTACCCTTTGCAGCTTCCCATTATAAATAGATACACCACTCTTTGTATAAAGCTAGAATAATTGAATTAAATAATGAGCTAGAGCTATATCTGCTAAACTTCAGTCCACTAAAGACAGTGCATTCCTTTTGTAAAAAGTGGTAGGGAACAATCCAGAAAATAATTATGACAACTTTAAAATTAGTATCAGTTAAGGAAATGAAAGTTATTTCAAGTTTCCATTAAACTTTAATACTGTATCAGTATTACATTAGAATTGAGATGCTGGAGTTATAGTGAACACAAAATCTATTTAAACAATTTCAATTGGTAATAAATCATACTTAGAGAAGCTCACTGAAAACATATATATATATATGTATAGATTATGCATTAGTATTACATGTTCAGACTTATTAATGATGACAAGGTGAATTAAACAAATCAGAAATAAGACTAAAAGTGAAAAATCACAAAAAAAAAAAAAAAAGGAACTATTTTCTTACTGGTAATAACTGCCTGGTCCCTATCTGTTTAGTGAAGATAAAAACTGACTACAAAAATAACAGAAAAACACACTTTATAAAAAATAATATACCAAATTACTCTATATTTTTTCTATTCTTTTTCAACTTACTTTAAAAACAAAGAAAACTTCTACATAAGATAAAACCTACAGTAACTCATTAAGCTCAGCCCACTGAAAGAATTGCTTGTTGGTTTTACTTTACATGTAGTGATGTTGAAATGGATGGAAATTAATGGAGACTCTGAAGTTAACATTTCTACTTTCTTTCTTCTCATCTTTTTCTGGGTTTTGCCCCAGTGTTCTTTTTCCTCCTAAAACCTGACAGTTTTGATCAGTTCCCCCAATACTCAGACTGACTTGTTTCTGTGGCTTTTTAATATCATTCCAATAATGCCCTACACCTTTAATACAAGTCCCTCTGAAGGGTCTGTGCATTTTTACTCAAGTTCCATTATTTAAACAAGACACAAAACCTGTAACAATATTTGTTAATATATTATGTAAAGTTTTTCTTCTGTACATTGCTTCAAACTCTTCACACAGTACCTCACATTTGCCACTGGATCATGTGTAAGTTCAAGCACAGGTAGAAAGAAGTATTTACAGAAGAATGATTTTGAAAACAGCTCCATAATGAATTCACAAGTATCTAAAAAACGAAGTCTGTTCCAATAACTTTTTCCTTGGCCCAGTTCTGCAAGATAACAATCCCAGATATTATCTGTTAAGTTTTCAATGCCAGATATGAAACATATCAAAGGTTCACCTTCAACTCAATGATGATAATCACACTCATCACAAGGCACACCTTTCAGGTCATCTCAATTCTTTCAGTGAAAACCCAACCTTCTGAATTCAATGAATATTTCTGTCAGTGAGCACTTTTTTTCTTTTTTCAGAAATACAACCTGTACCTTTAACCATTTTGAAAAGCAAAAATAGCAAGTGAAATAGCTACTATATTAAATAAAGCCCCACATGCTTTTTAAACTGTGTTTCAAGTGTATCAAAAAAACTGTGTAAACATCGAGTATTGTTAATGGGAACTATTCCATTTCTATCTTTAAAACACACAGCATAAACCAGAAAGTCAACTTAGGTAACTAACACATTCACAAATTAAATTCTGTGATTTATTCAGCATGTCTTATGCTGAAGCCTCTAGAGAATTTTACTTCTCTAGAGGAACTCTGCTTTGTATATTGCAGCATATACTGCTCAACAGTCCTGGATTCAAGAAGTACAGTTGGAAAGATCTTGACATTTCCCATATTTTGGCCTCTTTGCCAATGCCTTTGCATAAGATTCAGATATGCTCGTTGCACGTGCACAATATGGTGATAACATCAGCAACTGAATGTCTTCCACGTATCGTCTGTCCAACGATGGCAGGAAGTTACACTTAATAAATACTAACATAAAGAGATATTCAGTCAAAATTAACTTCCATCTCTCAGTAATCAAGGAGAAATTCTCTTACGTTCAATCAGCTTCTGAATGATCTCATGTCTCTGTTCTTGTTTGCGATTGTAACGCAAATAAACGCAGAGAGTTCGAGCAGCTGCTTTTTGGACTGGCAGGACATTCTTCAAAGAAATAAAGGAAATGTAATTAAACATACCTGAAGGAGTATGACTAAAAACATATTTAAAAGTTCCAGAAGCAGACAAAATAGTTAAATTCAGCCTAGCTTTAGCAATGTGAAATAACTGGCTTAATGTAAGGGAGAATAAGGAACTTGGGCTAACTCATGAGATACCTCATGAATACCCTTCTGCCTAGCTTGTTTATTGAACTATTTCACAAATGCCTTCCAGTCTTCCATGTTTGGAAGGCATCTTCTATACTGCAGGTGTTAGAAAATAAAGCATACATCTTCTCTTACAACACACAGTTTTCCTCTTGAGTTACTTCAGTCAAATTTCAGACCAGTAGCTCTAAATGATCATTTATTTTCAGAAGAAAGTGTTCTTTCATAAGGAGTGGAACACAATGCAAAGTAGCACATGGAATAGGAAAAAGAAGGCATATTTCAGAGCAAAAAGTTTGGATTTACCTAGAAACAAACTGATAATAAGGACAAGTAAAGTGTGGGAGGAAAAAACATGCCAATCTGTCAATCCAAATTTTGCTTCTCAAATTGGGAAGGGGGGAGCTAGGTCCTAATTCTCAGAGCAATTTCTCAATCTTATATATAAAAAAACCAACATCACTGCCTGATATAATATATGCAATGAAAAATAGTACTTTAGGAATAATAGAATATATACAGTACTACACATAGTAAGTATTTGGTGGTCTTCTTTTAAATTGCATAAACAAATATAAAACAATAGGCAAGAGATGCTGAGCTCACATTTGTCAACATTATTGTCAACATTCTGTGAAGAAAACGGTAATAAATCTGATCACTTGATATGATGTGAGGGAGACATGCATATTTTTGTAGTAATTTCTCATGAGTTCTCCATTTTAAAGAAGTTGCAGCTCTCTGTTCTGCTGTTGTTAATGCAGGAATCAAGTCAGGAATAGACAATAACTAGAATGAAAAACACAAACATTAAAATAACAGTAAATATTACTCTAACTTGTTCATTAAAAAAATAATAATCATCAAGTTAAACAGTTTTCCCTAAGCATTAAATTCCACTTCACTAGTTAAAAAGCTATTCTAGTACCTAAACACATTTTTATTGCTAACCCTTCCCCCAACAAAGACAAACTAATGGCTGTTTGCTTTTTACAGATATGAAGACCACTATGACAACTCTCTTCAGTCTTCACTTTCCCAAACCAAATAAATCCCATTTACCTTCTAGTCACAACCTTTGCAGTTATTCTTCTCAGTTCCCTAATTAATTTTAGTAGGAATTTTACACTTCTCAGGCTGCGAAGATTTTATACTAGCAAAGCTAAGTTATCTTTAGCACCAAGCAAAATGAAACAGTCACACTTGACATCACATTTGTCATGTGTTATGTACATTTACAACTGTAAACAAACATATTCACTTTTTAAAATATCATTTTTTTCCATACAGGGAAATAAATTTTTTCAGTTCTTGTATTGTTGCAATATCTCAATTTCTCTACATTAGAAATTATGCCCAAAAAAGCATCTTGAAGCAGGAGATGATCCTTTATGTTCCATTTTTACAAGTGAGCAGCCACTGAATAAACCATCATCCAGAGCCACATACAATTAAATTTGCAAAGCTGGAAGCTGAATACAGCTCTCCTAAATCCTAATTCAGTGCTTTTACTTCAGGAAATAGGCTTACTTCTAGCAGAAGCTGGGTCTGAAAATGGCACCCATAGACAGTTGTCACATTAATATAAAAAAAAAAAAAAAATCATATCACTCCTGTACCATGAAAACAAGTTTTAACTTAATGATTTCATTTCAAAATTTGAACTATTTCAGCAAATTTGTGGTTAATTAGAAAAACAACAGGGATAAACTGTACCTTTTTTTTATATTAAGTCTTCAAAACATTTTCATTTTGAAGTCTATTAAGGCAACAACCAACCAACCACAGAAACTTACAATGAAACCCTTTTCATAAAATATATTCCTGAATAATTTTGCCAATACCTTCATTTTTAAAGGCAAATTTTAAAATAAGAATACCCACCTTGCTTTCTGATCCACTGTTTTCTCCTCCATTAGTCATGAGTTCAAGGATTTCAGGAAGGTGACCTACTAGGGCATCTAACACCTATTTAAAGAAAGGCTTCATGAATTAGGTCTGTAAATTAACTTCACTCAATTTCTAACTCTCACTGACATACTCCCTGCTGACATCTCATATGGTCCTGTTCTCTCACATCCATGTTAAAAAAGACAAAAAGAAAACAAAGACATGCAATATCTTTTCATTGATAAGGACTGGGATTTAAATGACATTACTAACTATATTAAAATCTAAGTATTAGTGTAGGAAACAAACTATAGTTTGAAAACTCATTTTTAAGAAAGGTCTGTATTTCAACAACAGTAAAGCAAATATTCCTGCTTTAAGAACAACTGCAGTTGGTAAGTTAAAACAGACTATATAGTTTATATTCATAGACCTACTTTCAAATGTTGCAATACTCCAGACTAGACTATAAAAGTCCATAATTAAATATCTTTCACCACCAATTCTGACTGAGGTGGTATATAAGATAAAGCACCAAATATTTTTTCTAGTTTAGATAACTGTAATAGGGATCAAACACATTTTTCAAAATCACTATCTGCTTCTGAGTCTGAAATTTCAAGTGTCCAACTTAAGAAATCTTTTAAGATAGGTTATAATTTAATAAACTGTAACTAAATGTTCTATGAACACTTCCAACTTCCTTGAAAATATCTTAAAAAGGGTAACATGAAGGAGCACCTGAAAAAAACCCTCATTTTTCCATGCCATATCCAAAGATCCTACACAGAAAACAAAAAATATCAACTATAGGAATAACTGGCATCTGAGGAAATTATTCTGTCTCAAACATAAATATTTCTCTTATTTTGAATCCAAAAAAGTCCCTCTATATATTCTGTAATATAGCTCATTGATTGATGTTTTACACAGGCTGAAACTGAGTACACTAAACTGCACTGTCTCATAAACACAGATTCTGTATTAGTTCTTGGACTGAAACTCTTTCTACAAATCTTTATTTTTGAACCACAATTTTATTACAACTGGGAAAAAGAAAATAAATCAAAAACCTTGAACACTATCAATGATTATTTTAATATAGTATCAAAACCAAATCTTTCCATAGAATTTGTAAGATAGTAAATGATGTATCAATTAAAAGAATTTCTAATTAATCTTTTGAAAAGATAATTTCAGTGTGGGCTTACTAAATTCAAACACCTTCCTATTTTCCTCCTTTTTCTTCACAGAAGGCTAGGATCTTTACAAATGTCTGTGCAACTAAAGAAAAAGCTGATGATCATTTCAAATAGTTACTGTCTTATTGAAGGGCTATTAAACATCAAGATAATCTGCCTCAATGTAACATGGAAAAGTTCTAATAAAAGTGTATTACCTCCAGTGACTCATCCTGCAACAGTGTAACCAGTTCTTTATGTATTGTATAAACACCAGAATTTAAAAGCTTAGCAACCTAAAAAATAAGAGAGTAGTAAGGTGGAATATTCTTCAGTTCCATGGCACTACAGCAACTATGCTACATGTGCTTACTTGACAACAGTCAGGAAGAAATGATGCTGGACAATTGTTTAATAACAGCCTTCTAAAGTTGAGTACTTTCCTGTTAATCACATAACAAATATGCTTATATAAAGAATATGAGTCAAGAAACAGGCCTATTACCTAACCCTGAAACATGCTTTTAGAATTAACTGTATTTCACATTTACCAAAAATTTTCTAGAAAAACTCCTGGAATATTCAATATTGTACTTCATGGAGAGTTAACAGTCAATATATAATATAAAAAGTGGCTTAGCCTGTGCTGGCTTTTAAGATTCCCTAATCTTTCCATCTAAGTTTTCACTCCTTTATTCTTTGGGGGCTTTGACTGTGAAGAAATTTCTAAAAAACATCAGGAGTCCATCTCCACACTGTTAAAAAGGTTTGATAGCAAATATAAGAAAAACATGAGGAGTTTTTTGCCATACAGAATATTTAGCTGACACTTTTAAATGGTTTTCTTTATTCATATAAGCCAAGTGAAAGTAAGAGCTTACTTCCAACAAAGACAAAGCTTTAAGGAAATGGTTCCAGGGAGTTTATTTAAAGAAACCTTCATTACCTTGGACTACCAGTCATTAATACAGGGCATCTAACAATAAAAGCTAGAAATCCATCCATCTTTCTTATAATGGTGGAAATAAAGCTATTTATGCCTCTACTGGAAATTAAAATGCTTTCAGCAAGCTGCTTAGCTTACCTATTTCCTCAGCAACAAAATGGGATAAAAGGCTAGTTTGAGGACTGAAACACAAGGATTCTCAGTAAAACATTTTGAAAACCTTGAAGATCTCATTATACGAGTTATACAATCAGGAGAGTGTATTTTCAGTTCTAGAATTCATAAAATATGTAGTATTTAAATTTTTTTTTTTAATTTTAATGAAAATAATACAGTGGAAATTGTGTAATGGATTCATAAGAATACATATGCTTTTACATCTGCATAAAATTCCAAGTAGGCTCATGTTAAAATGAGCATTTAACTTAGATTTGACCCATATAAATGTTCTCCACAGAACAGCAGCATACACCATCAAACTGTACAATTCTAAAGAAAGTTCTCAGGACCAGGCAAGTCCCTTCCTCTCATTTGTCTCATTGTTTCCTAATAGCACTGAAAATCTGAAAATACTCCAATTACTCATGTTAGTGGTACTAGACTGAGTGTCTTAGAGCTATTGCTCCCTAAAGGCTCACCTACCAGTAGGCTGAGAAATGGAAACATTTCAACAAATTTTCTCAATTATTTTTATTTTGGTTGAACAGAAACAAATATAAGTTAAAAGAAGAAAATGACTTAAAATAAAAACATGCAAATACTTGTAGACTTACTTCATAGAAGCTTATGGCCATAGTATATCTGACAGGAACTTCAGGGTCATGACAAAGGCAGAAGAATATAGAATATAGTTCTAAATGGAAGTTCTTTGGATCCACAAAAACAATCATGGCCTGTGGAATGAGAAAGTCTTTAAGTTAAAGGATCACAGCACCAGAGATTATCAGAGTAAAACACTGATTTGCAAGCAGCAACACACTTGGGAGACAAGAGGTTGTGATTTCAAAGAGCAAGTGTCCCATTTTTGATGGCCATGTCAAAACACAGGCATCAAACAAATTCTGGAGTTGAGAGCTAAACTGGATTTACATACCATCCAGACATGCTGCAGGCTTTTTTTTTTTCCTAAACAGATAGATTGAAAACACAAGAGATAAAACCTTACTTTTATAAATATTGTTAATGTTTCTGTGCAGTAGTGGAAGCTGCACCTGGAGACTTCAAAAATGAAAGCTCTATAATAAGTAGCAAGCATCTGAATTTCAACACCGTGTGCTCATACCTTGGTTTTGCTCAAGTAAACCAACAGATGTCTACCTACATACAAGAATGCTTGTCTTCAAAAGGCAGAATAAAAATAACTGTCAACTGGCTCTTGGTAAAAATACTGTTTCTTTAAATATAAATGCAGCCAAAATACAAACCAGATGTAGAGAAACTTGAGTGGCAAGTTTAAAGACCTCACATAAACTTGAAAAGACTATTCAGGCAGAAGCTCCCTAGAATGCCATGACATACAGCAAATGCAAAAACCTATCTTTGATTGATTTGAAACTGAGGACTCTTTTTCACACCTATTTTGTCCAAGTCTTTGTGCTAAGGGTTTGAAGAAAACGTGTAGAAAAAATGAGACCAGTAACCTCTTATAACAGTGCACTCTCAGTCTAAACTTGACAATGATTTTCTGAGGCTCTGCAAGGAGAAATAGTTCCTGGTAAGTCTTCTGGACAACCTCTTCTTTAAGCCATTAACTTGAACTTTCCAGGAGAGAGCTAGACTCTAGCTACTAATGAGCAATTAACTAATACCTTCCCATTTACTGTACTATATGCACAGGAAATTATTTAACCTTAAATTGTTACTTACTGGAAAATTGTAAGCACAGTTCTTCCTCACTGAAATATACTTCTTTTCCTGTTCCAGAGTTTGAAGCTGTAGTTGATTATCATTGTGTCCATTTTCCTGCTGTAAACCCAGTGTGGAAAGCTTCTTATAAAATTCCAAGAATCGTAAGTGCTGTTCCGGAGTAAAAATGCCTAAAAGAAAAAAACAGTTTATTTCCTCATTGCAAATGTCATAAAAATGTCCCCAAACAAATCTCAATTATAAATCAATCAAAACCATCATTTTTTATCCGTTCTCCCTCCTCATTTTGAGTCTAGCAGAGTATCATCACTAAACACTATCCCAAAAAACTGATTACAGAAAAATGACAGCTAACTATAACAGAATGAATCTTAATTTCTGTTTACATAATACTTGAAATACTCAGGACTAGCTGCAGTATGGTGGATACATTTGTTTGTTCCATTAATAATAGCTTCTTTCTGACCAAATTTCTAGATCTTTCAGAACTCAGTCAAGAAAAATAACTACTTCTGTTGGATTAAATAAATAAATTAAAAGGGCAGACAAGACCAAAATCAAGGCAGATTTTATCACAGAATCACAGATTCACAGCATGTCAGGGGTTGGAAGTGACCTAGAAGATCATCTAGTCCAACCCCCTGCCAGAGCAGGATCATTTTCAAAGATACCTACTTCCAAAAACTCAGTCCTTCACCTCACAAGCTCCAGAACACCCAAGAATGAATCCAAATTATTCTGTAAAACCACTGTTTCCATCTCTGATCCTGTCGCAACAAAACACTCTGTCCCTGTCTAAACATAAAAAACCCAGAAATAGAAGGATACCCAAACAGCAAAGTCACAAACCCCACTATTTATGCAATAATTTCAGACTTTTCATATTTTATTTCTTAACTATTGTTCATTAGATACATTAAAATCTGGATATTTCCCAAGGGTTTCAAACTCTCCAATCTTCCCTCATTTTAAAAATGAAAATATATATATATATTAAATCATACCATATAATCCATTACACAGTTTCCCTAAGTGGAAAGATAAAGAAACTAGTATAGATTCATCTGCTTTGAAGGATTTTTCACAGAATGTTTTCACTAAGGGGAGCACAGTTTGACTTCTATCATCTGAAAAGAAACAGAAAGTTTTAAAGTTAGCCATTTATCAACATCTGAAAAAAACCCACAGAGAGTAGACTTCTGTAAGGTATGAAAAGTTTCATTTAACAAGCTCAGGAATATTTTGACAGGCACTCACTGGAGGTAAAATGCAAGAGGTAGATAGAATGATGAACATATTACCATAATGCAGGTCCTAAATGTTAATATCTTACCTGTTTTTCTCTGTTTTTTTGGAAGAGGCATCCCCCAGTAAAGGGTGAGACAGGGAATAAATGAACAATCACTAAATTCTACATTCACCAAGAACACAGGGAGAGAAAAAATATCCTGCCATACTTCTGCAATAAGATTTCCTACAATAGTAGGAATACAGATAAAGACTGAATATGATCATGACAGTAAAAAGAAAAACCTGGAAATTCACAGAAAAATAAACTAAGGGAAGAGTAAAGAAAGTATATAATTTAGAAATTAAAGTAAAATTTAAGCAGTCTCCTTATGAATTAAAGGAGTAAATGTTCAAAGAAATGTAGAAGTTTTGGCTTGTTTTAAATAAAAACTATTTATTTTAAAATGTTAAAGTTTTAAAGGCATTAGGATTTTTTAGTGGCAGATCAACATAAAAATTCAGCAGATAATTATGGCTGAACAAAATATTTGACTTGAGGAATTATTGTGATGTTGTTGGAAATAAACTCTCAGATATAATTTTGTGTCATCTATCTCCAGAATGCTCATTTTCTAGTTCATCCACAAAACCAAAAACTACACAAACCAAATTTCTAAACCCATTTTACAAACATGTAAATAATTCCTCATTACTTTCTCTAAGCTTTTTCAGTACCAAAAAGCAGCAATTTAGAGGGAGGGGGTGAAGACTGGGAGGTGCAAAGAGAAGCACAAACTTGACAGCACAAATTCAAAGGCTCAATAATTTGAATATTAACCTAATTATCATACTTATTGATATAACCACTAACTTCCAAGAAGTCAGTTTAGGGTATTCTCCATAAAACTGTCTTATATCTTTGTTTATTTCTCCCTATGGTTTATAGGCAATCATGCATTTTAGTAATTCTCATGAAGTACTTGTACAGTAAATATTTGCTCCTCACTTATGTATCAGGGAGAAGCTGGATCAATAAGATGGGAGTGGGAAATATTGTGCAAAATACAGAGCTGCTAATGAAGATAAACAACTGAAGGGTTTGGAAAAAAGACAATAGAAAAAGCCAAATGGCAAATAATGATCAGTGATCAACAATGTTAATTATTTTTTCATATACACTGTAGAAGTGATTTATGATATACTT
Source organism: Corythornis vintsioides (assembly GCA_025447755.1). Lineage (NCBI taxonomy): Eukaryota > Metazoa > Chordata > Aves > Coraciiformes > Alcedinidae > Corythornis > Corythornis vintsioides. Next base: position 2,357 of record JAOEGS010018137.1, on the reverse strand, counting down.
TGTTAACAAAAACTGCAGTAGATAACAGCAAAAAAAACCCTCAAACCACTAGATAATATTTTTAATTTTGTGTGTAGAATTCTCTAAATGCTAGCAGCCCAATATATCTATCATTAATACAATATTTTTACTCATTCCATTTAGCCTCATTCCATTAGAAACTTGGAATAAGAGAACTGATTTCATGGAAAACTGGTTCTCCTTCCTTAAAAGTTACTCTGTAGAAAGCACTGCAAGTCATGAAATATCTAAAGGATAAAACAATAAGCAAAAACAGGTATGTCTGAAAAAATAAATGCATTAAAGCATTAATAAATGGGCTAGCAAGCCTAATTAAAGCCTTACCTGCATCAAACATATCAAGCAGATTCACTAATGTTTCAAAAGCTGCAAGGCGGACGCTGCTGCCTTCATCTCTTGCCAGTTCTACTAATTCAGGAAGCACCACAGTTTTTGTTAGTTCTGTCCTGCAAAGTAAAGACAAGCAGTCAAGAGAAAATATATCATGAGAAAAAAATATTGCTAGAGAAAACCTGAATTCTTTCTTGAAATACTCATTTAGAAATTCTTTGGGTGGCCAAGAATGAAAAAAATGAAAAAAAATCTGTAAGAAACTGAAAATGAAATAAAAGATTCAAGTAAAACTCAGCCAAACATGAAAGTTTAAAATGTGAAATTTAATCACTAAAATATCATTTGAATTATCATGAGATAGATCAGATAAAACAGTCTGAAAAAGCCTCAGAAGAGCCCACATATTTCCTTGCATCACTAGGAAAACTTTTCTGATTAGAGATGCAGAAATTGCTCAGTGTAATGGTCCAAAGCCAAAATGGTTCCAGTCATGTTGGACAGGAGTGTCTGGAAATCTCACACTTCAAAGATGAGACTTTTTTACAGAGGGTAAGCAACTACTGCTCAGAGAAAACATGGTTTCCCAAACAGTCCAAACACTACTTTTTAGACTTGCTTTAAAGTAGAAAAGCAAAGGTTCTGCTTGTCTCTGTTTTCCTTGGTAATTCCCTGGCACTGTTGGCACGTGTGTTGGCAGGTGTCAGATCCTGACAACTTGAATCTGTGCATTGGCAGCAGATTGCTGCACAGGGACTGACTTTGAAATCAGAGTTTAATCAGAAGTGCCTAAGGAGCTGTTAAATAACCTTGAGACAGAAACATTTGCACAATAAGGTGACTGGCATGAGCAAGTTGAAAAGAGATGCTTTTTGAAGCAAAACCAGAGCTTTAGTTAGAGGAATGCATGGAAATACAGAATGTATCTCAAATAAGACCACCAAATCTCATGTGATTGAGCAATAACAAATGAGAAATGAAGAAATAAATTGACTGAGACAGACAAGAACATGTGGCCTACGAAGGGTCAGGGGAGCAAAGGATAGGACAATATCCTAAAATCAAAACCCAGAAATCAAGAAGCATAAATTATGAAAAAAAATCATGTTCTGGAAACATACTTTTTCCACTATTCCAGGCTGAGAGGTAAACCTCATTGTTTGAAGAATTCCTGGTGTGAAACACAGGCCAGGAAATCTTTCTGATAATTTCTTCAAGTTTGTAAGAGAACTTTCTGCCTTTTTTTTTTTCAGTAACAGATGGACATATTTGGCATTCTAAAATATTTCTTCACTCATAGACCAATCCCATAAGGTTAATTAACACATTCTATTTTTTAAATCTAAGTTCCAGGTTTCTATTCCTATATTTCCACTAAAGATCTTCAAGCTTAGAGTAAAAGTTGATAGTAAACTCAAATTTGCTTATGAATTCATTTAGCATCCTCCCACAAAAAACTGCACAGTAATTATTAGAAGCTGCTAATGCTTGCCATAATCGTCTCCCATTTTTAAAGAAGCCTAATGACATCCACAGATGATTGAAATTATTTCAAGAACCTTTAAATGAACCCATTATTTACAAATAAACTGTTGCTTGTATGGTTCAGCAATTTACTAAGAGAAACAAAAATCTGAGAAAGGAAAAGAGCCAGATGACAACAGCCAGTTCCTAAGAACACATCTGTACACTCAAAATTAATTCCTGAGTACGCATTAACTAACCTGGAAATCTTAAAAGGAGTTTTTCTATTACCATGAAATATTTTAGAGAAAGATTTTGTGTTTAAAAGCAGTTACACAACTTGGACTCACCCTACTCCTTGAGCTATGTGTTCCAGTTGCCGACACATGCAAGTTCTCACTTCATACTCCACATCCTGGCACAGTGATTTTACCAATGGAAGAATCTCTCTTTTAATACTAAAAAATTGAATTTTTTTTTTTTTTGTTAATATACAGTACAAAATTATAAAAAAATCCTTTGTGCAGTATTAAAATTTTATC
>JAOEGS010018135.1:4595-17290 GCA_025447755.1 Corythornis vintsioides | reverse complement strand
TATATATATTTCTGAAACACTCTTTCATCAAATGACACCCAGTAAATTTCTAGTACCAGTTTCCCAGGTAAAAGGAAAAATACCTTTTATGCCTCATTTGAAACCTATTGTGAATGATGGGCTTGTCCCAGCATCCACAAAGTTTCATCTAGCTTCTAGCACATTTATTTTACTATCTCAATTTTGTTTAAAATGAAGTAGTTAATGTCTGCTTGACATTTTAACCTGAGAGGAGAACCAGAATATAATATTTATGGTCTAAATGACCACTTTATTGTGCTCTATTCCAAAAATATCTGTAGTAGATATGGTATAGTATTAAATGGTGGAGGTCATGCTGTATTTAACTTAGGTAGCTAATTTTCATTCAGGTTTACAGTGACTTAGTGAACAAGATGTCCTGAACTGAGTGCCTACTGCTCCTGTGCAGAAATTCAAAGGTCTTGAGACTAACACCTAAAATTAGGCATAATGTCAAATTAGATAGTTTAGATTTGATCCTATGACTATTTGTGCCCTCCCCATGGTCTCGAATAGGTCAAGAAGCAAACTGTCATGATCAGCATGTAGAAGGATCATCCTGATAGATGTCAGTTAATTTGCTACTGAACAGCAGTGACATTTTTTTTTAGCTAAGTCAATGTACAAAACTGAAATTGTTCTCAAACAAGAGCAGTACCAAAAATATTTTCATGTCTTCCACCACACTCCTTCTTAAGCCTTCTAAAAATAATCCTTAATTGCTCCAGCTGCAAGTGGCATCAGCATGATGATGCTGATCACATCATTCAAATGTAGTTCATATGTTTATACAAAACTTTCTTGGCTTTTAATAAGCTGACTTTTGTAACTCCATGATGTTTGAGTAGAAAAATACTATAGAAACTCTATAAAGTTTAAGTAGGACAAAAATCATATACACGCAAATCCTCATAACAATTTTTCATCCATGGGTCCTAATGCAACAAACTTTTCTTCTAAACTCTCTAATGGTTCTTATTGTCAAGGACAACCATTCATACTTCACAACATTAGGCACTTACACTGTAAATCAAGGCTCATCACTGAGAAGCATCCACTGTAAAACAATTTTTAGGAGCAACAGCAATATAATAACTAATATCAGCCAGTGTTCATGAACTGTTATTCCTGGCTAGCACAACTGCAACCACCTGGCTGATATTCATTGTTCTCCACCTCATTCTTGCCCTTTTATTGTCCTCCACCTTTTAAACCCTAGCCAACAGCTCCACTAATACAGCAAAAAATTTACTGGCAAACTCTGCAACAGCTGAGCCCATCCCAGTTGCTCTGTGCCAGTCAGCCAGCTGGTAAGCAGGGACTAATCTGAGAACTGGCTGTAATGTTGTTTCACAGACCAAAAAGAGACTCTGCAGTATTTGCCTTAGAGATTTTGGGTTGGATTTTTTTTTTCCTTTGCTATGGCATTATTTGCTGATCATATTTTCTTGGCATAGAAAAGTTAAGAGAACAGGAAAGAAAAGCATAAGGGAACCAGTCAATAAATGCACTTGGAGAGTAGGGAAGTATTTCCTAAAAGGGAATGAAGAATTCTGCAAAATGCAAAACTCATAATAATGTGGACAGATAAAATTTTACACTCATTTCCATAGTTAATATAACACCCATGACATTATTCAATTTAAATTAATGGCATGTGCAAACAAATTTCTAACTCAAGTCTTGGTGCTAGTGAGTACTTATGGATTTACTCTTTGTAGATTAATTCCTTTTGCTGTCTTCCACTGCTTGTCTGAAGGCCCCTGCTTTCTTACTATTATACTATATTTATTCTAGTACAAGTTTAGGAAAATATGAATTTATGGGGCAAACTCTTTCAACTGAGGTGCCCTGTTCAATCATGGAATTATTTATCTCTTCAGATCTGTTAGCATAGAGCTCTAGGGAGGTAAAAATTATGTTCTTAGCATTTTAGTTACCTCAGCGCTTCAATTTATATTGTTCCAATACACTGTGTGATGCCCACATTACTAAATTATGAGGTCATTTGAACGTGAAATCTCTCCCAGAAAGGTGATTGCCCAACCATTCTGTTAAGGTCATCAGTCTCTCTTCCACTTTAATAAATGTTTAATTTTATTCTATATAAAGTGGAATCATTTTAATAGTATTGCATTCATTGATGATTATTTAGGAGAAATTTGAAGACAGGCTTTTAAGTACAAAGTGGTTTTAATGATAAAGCAGGTAGGTTAATGTAACACTGAAGGAAAGCCTCCCTATGGAATGAGGAAAGAGAAACTTATGCCTTACCCAAACTGCTAACACTAGTTATTAATTGCATAGATCTATATCACATACTCCAACAAGTCCCTAATTTCAGCAGCAATCTCTTTAAGGAATTCCTGTTACAAACAGAACATACTGAGAAAATGAGGAAGAGACTGAAAATGAGGTAGGCTCTGCCCCCTTGACAAGAGGGGGAACCACAGGTCTAAATTTAAAATACGAAGACCAAAACACAAAACAATCCAGCAAAACTTGTGTGGTTTAAATTTACCAAAGTCAGCACTGTGAATATTCAGTTCCCAAGGACACTGACAGTTCTAGAAAACATGTCACTTCAGCTCTCAAAGTCTTGGTATACCCTAATGGGGAATCTGAAAGTTCTAAAAGTGATGATGAACTTCACAGAAGATAGGTACTTCCCACCAAGCTGGAATTTCTACAGGCACTTTGCCAGAGATATTAAAATTCAGCAAGGGAAGCGTTCCAGTGTGTCCTGTACAAAATGTGACCTAAGTCATGGAGCAATGCTGTTGCCACTGACACCATGGTGGCAGCCTATTCCCCTTGCAAGTCATCACATCTCTATGGTAAATCTGCCTATATTCCTCATGCATAAGCTTGGCTCTGTGTCTCAGGACTACTGTTATGTAACTTGCTTCTTCGGGGCATAATTGCCTTTAGAAGCTACTTACAAATTCTGTACAGTAATGAACTTTCTGCAATAAATTTGCTAAGTCATTTGTATCTACTGTGGTCCCAGTATGATAATCACTGAATTGACTTTCACCTTGGTAGTGCACTTGGTGTTTAAACAGCAGCTACATTTTCACAGCTCCAGAGAAGAAGAAAAAAAGAAAAATGAAAAATCACATATTTTTTTTTACCATTATCCTGCTACTGTAATCACTGTAAAAAACATTAGATTCTATCTGAAAGAAACTAAATCTGCTTTCACTTTGTCTGTAACCAGTATATGAAAATGGAGAAGCTACAACATTTTTAACAGCAGGGATTATATAAAATATTGCATCTGCAGCCCAAGTGCCACCGCTTTGTCCTGGGATTTCTGCCAAATCAGAAGACTGTTCAGTTGTAATTAACATTTCTCATCCCAATATCATTGTTGATGAGTCCCCACACAGTTTCAAATACAGCTGCCTGCTACAGTAGTTCATTATGAACACAGGACCTCTGCTGACTCTCTTCCCTTCTGCTCTATTTGTCATGGGCACTTTTCACTTCTTCAAAAGAATCACAGTTCTCTTCTTGCCAGACTTTGTGAGGTAGCTCTGTCATCTCTTATTTGAAGATCTGCATATTGTTTTTGGCTGGATCCATCTGAGCTTTGTGGCCTTTAGGAAGTCTTTCATCTCTTTGTTTGGATCTGCTGGACATCATTTCTTACTGGACTTATTCCACCTTGAGCTACACATCCTTCACCCCTTGTTAAATTATTTGTCCATTCAGTTTGGTGCCCAGATTAGCCAGATCAGATCCTGACACATTTCAGCCCGGCTCTTCTAAAATTCCTTGGCATGGTTTCTCCACAGTCTCTTGGAAGCTTTTCTAAAACTAAATGGAAGGCTGAGCAATTACGAGTGAGGTAGTGATGAGAGCAACTGTTCTTGAGGATACATTATATAAATGGTCAGCATGAAATCTGGTGGTAACTAGCTAGTAGGAGAAAATTCCTTAGAAAAATGGAGATTTCCATTATTTTCCTCTACAACTGTTAATAGTTGCATCAAAAAACCATACTGGAAAGGATTGATTTTAAAATAAAATGAGTTGGTTTGCTACATTTTGTCTATACTATATTACTCAACTTCTTGCTTCTGGTGGAGTCATTATTACCTACTGATGGATCTAGACAGGACTCAGAGCATTTGGTGTTTCAAACAGCTTAACATCTAAGTGTAGATTAGAGAAAATAACAACGTACAAAGGGAATTTAAGGAACAAATTAACCAGTCCTGATAGCAGTCTAAGCACAGAGAGTTTTCTTAGGCTAATTTAGAAAAAAAGAGCAAACAAATGATAAAGTCTAACAAACATGAATGATTATCAGGGATAGATGATCTCACTGTAGAGGAGACAGAAGCAGCAAGGTGGGTGGAGGTGGGTCATGTGTGTTCTTTAAAGCAGAGACAGATTATTTAATTTTTGCTGAAGTATAAACCAGGAAGCCATGAAGGCAGAAAAAAGAACAGGTGACCTTACAACTGACATGGGGAAAATGATTGTGTCACTTTTCTGAATAGAAAAAGATCTATTATAGACAAAGAAGGTTCCTTACATTACTGACTGGCAGCAACATTCTCCTTTATTATTAGGAAATGTTACACCCAACAATAAAATAAAATTTAAAAGTATACAGAATTGGCAACAGATAACAACCCAAGTTGAAAAATGACACTTTGAGAAACTTTCTTCCAATGAACAATCCTGAGAAACAGATAAGTGATCATTTCTTAAACATGTCTGGGGGCAAGGGGGAAGGAACCCTGACATTAAGGAAAAGAACAAAAAATTAATGAGGAAACTTCCTGAATACATATGACAGAAATCCAGATTCTATTCTCAGCTGACTTAAACAGACTTGCTCTAATTTAGCATGGATATAATTAAGAATAAAATGCAGTCCAGTAAGGCCACATGGGTTTTAAGCAGGCTCAGAGCTTTGTGTGAATATATGAATTATTGCCTTAAGCTGTAATGGATTCTACTGCAGAATCAATACTGTTTGAGAAAAAGCAACTTTAGGGTGCAATAATACATATTAAATATTTATTTCTACTCAAGTAATATGTGTGCCTAAATAAATTTCCAAATGTGAAGGAAGAGAAAGGGGCATGGCAAAGATCTGGCACGAAAGAGAATTACATAGTCAAATTTGTTATAATAGCTATTAATGTCTCATGTTTTGGAATTGTTAGTGGCTCATCAATCCTGAAGAGGCAACTTGCATACCCTTTTAATACCCAAATCATGAGACCAGTTCAGACAACCATTGTTTAATAAGGACCTCATACAAAGCAATTAAACACAAGGAGTTAAAACCAACTCAGAATCCCCAAAATCTGCATATTTTTGTAAAACAATATTTCCAAGACTTTCTGATTCAATGATAAAATGAAAAACATAAAATAAAATTGTTTTCAGAGACAAAATGGTATGAGAATTTCCTGACCAAAGACGTGAGCCTTAATGCAATTATCAACCACAAAATTCTCAATGAAATGAACGTTTTCCTCTCAAAAAAGTTAATATTTTAGAAACTAAACAAGAAGTCACCCATTTTACATCCAAAGAACCACCATTAGAACAACTTTAAAATTAAAATAACGGAGGAAATAAGTCTTCTAAAAATCCTAGAACAATGTCTGGCAGGCAGGGTTTATATGGGACCCAATAAAAGACATGCCTTCAATATTATTAGTGGAAATTAAGGAATTACTAAAACTCCTTAGACCTCAATTCTGCAGTATAGTTCATGTGCAGAGCCCTAATATCATCAGGAGAATTATGTCCACAAGTCCACATGTCACCTGCAGAAGTCATCTTCTCACACAATAAATTATTTCTAGAATGAGTGATGTCACTCAACAGTCAAGAGAAAAAGTAGATTTTTAAAATATGTATATATATTGTGAAATGATTCAGCCCTGCTGAAAGCGATGAATATGAATCAGACATTTTTATGAGGTAAAGACCCTACAGTGTCTGGAGTCACTGAGATTTTTCATTTTTCTTGTTCAAATCAAAGTAACTGTCATTCTCCTTTGAAGCTCCTGCTGCTTCATGGAGCACCCAAAAGTCTCAAAGAATAGGTTCTTCTCCCAAAGAGCTACACAAACTTGTGATTTGATATCTGAGGTGATGGTTTCGACAAGATAAAATAATGTGTGGAGATCTGATATCTTTGAGGAATCTGGAATTTCTTTTGTTAACAAAAAAGAGAAGCGTACTCTTACTTTTGAGAAGATGTTTTAATGAAAAACACATCTTAAAATTGGTTAAAGCCTGAACTGCCAGCATCTGACTTAGAAGAGGCACTCTAAACTCTAAGGGAGTCTTTTCTGAGGTCAGAAAATATTTTTTAAATCAACACATTCTTTTGCATGTTCTTACATGGAAAAAAACCCCAAAAATCTGTTTGCAGTTCTTTAAACCAATGTATTGTATTAACATTGACCATTAAAACCTTATTTAAAGCAAGGGAGAGAGGTCTGAAAAGTGGGCTTTTTCTGGTATGTGCTTCATCCTTTGCTAAGGACATAAATGAAAGTGGCATAATGTGATGTGTTGCTTGAATTTGCAAATACATGCTGTCTTCTAAGGTGAAAACATTCAGAACCCCTGAGATCAAGGAGAAGACATTCACAGGCCTCTAGTAGAGACTCCTCTCTATGAGAATGTGAGAGATACATTTGGCTTTTGCAAGCCTGAAGATATTTTTTGCCCCTATCCCTTCAAGTAACACGAAGCAACTCTTTTGACAGGAGGCCACTGTAGAAACCAGGTGGATAACAAAGGTCCAGTTAAGTTTTCATCGCCCAGTGAGAAGCCTCATGGACCAAAAAGCCAGGCTTAATAGGCCAAAGTCTGCTGCTCCATTGTGGCATATCTTAACACACAAGATTTCACAAGCAGCAAGTGTGCACAGCACTAGGAATGTTGTGCTATTATCTAGTAAAGATTTGACTTTTTATCATTAAAGCTACCCTGCTACAAGCCTTGCTAGGGACATTGTTATGTCTCTCAAAATATACTGATAAAGCAGTTATAGTTAAAGTACAGTGTCTCTAATAAGGACACGGGGAGATCAGTTTATTTTGTTCCCTTGGTATACTCTCTGCTGACACTGAGCAGCTTTATAGCACTATTACTACAACCAAATGGGCATGTCAATATAACAGAAGTAAGAACTTTCCAGGAAAAAAAAAAAAAAAAAAAGAAGTCAAGATGAAATAGACACTCTCAATGCCTGTTAAATAATAGAGGACCTTGGAGTAAGCTTGGTGCTGCTGACTATCCACAGAGCTGAGCTGTTAGCATACTTCTTGGCATGGGTTAGTATCAACTGAATAAGCTCTTCTCCAAGTAATACCTTTGTACAATCCCAGGGCCATTCTCTACGTCAGGACAGAACTGAACCCAGTTTAGTTCACCTCCTTCTCAGAAAGTTTTCTCAAGCTATTCCAGACTGTACATCCTCAAAGCTCCCTTGAGTACCTTCACATCACAGACTAGGATATGCAACACATGTCCTCAATTCCATGATATTTAAATATTGTTATAATGAGCCATAACATAGACCTTGTCTTAATGTAGCCTCATATTATTATTTAAAAAAAATATGCATAAAACCAAATAATTATGTACTGGGTCCAGATGTACACCACATGGGGCCTAGGGGAGACCTATGGCCAAGCACTGTAGAGACTGGACAGCAGCCAGGCAGTGCTCCTCGTCCTCAGGACACAAAAGTGTTCCCTTGCTCTGTTTTAGTTAAGAGCACAGACATAGCCTTACAGTCACAGACAAATATTCTAAGTGCCAGAGGATGATTTAAACTGTCAGCTATCTAGGTTCTGCACAGGAGGAAGAAGTCCAATTGCACCTCCTCACATAGACCAAATTCATCACAAAATGATTCTACAGAGGGAGCTGAAGAATTAAATTCACTTTCCCTCTCTTACTAAGATGAAGCAAATGTTTTGGAATCATGTTTTATATTAATTTAAGATGCACTGAACAAATCGGTATGTTCTTTCTCCAGAGTTTAGTTTGTGTCTGTGAAATGTGATGTATTTTTAATGTACAAGTAAATGTTTTGTTAAAAAATATATGTGTGTTGTCACCTCATCCAATTTTTTTTTCACTGTACAGTAAATCTTAACTTTATTTGCTAAATGTGTTTAAATTTTATTTGTTAACATGTGTTTAAATTAAAATGTTAATTGCAATGAAAACCTTAATTAAACTAATTTAATTACTAAGCTTCATCTTTGTCCAATGAAAAACCATCCATGTGCAAAACGAACTGTTATGTGGCTATTTTCCTTTTACATTTAATTTAAAAATTAAAAGGAGGGGAAAGGATGTCACTGTACTGGCTGTTGTACCTTGCATGGAATACCAATATGTTCTGTAAGAAGTTAGGAGCTCAGTTTGGTTTGATACATGAGCATTCAAACTGGTTGATCCCTCCCTTGCTTCTGTGGAATTTCTTGCTAGGATCAAGAAAACTTTTGGCCTTTTCATGGAAGAAATCAAGTAATACTCCCCAGTCATTGGGGACAATGATGGAGGAGATGGGACTTCATGTCTGTTTGATCAGCCTGGGCTACAGCCTCTGTTGGGAAGAAGGTCTTCACACACCATTTTGGCAATATGTGCCATCAAGGCATTGTGGATTAATTGTGGATTAAGATAAGCAAACCTTTGAGTAATATGTTTGCAACAAAAGAGTAAAGTAACTTCTTCTTCTTTAGTAATTACAAAGATCTTGCACTTCCATAACATCTGTTACAGGTACCTATTATAGTGTGCAGTCTTTTCATTATGTCCCATTAATCCTCTCTTTGTGGGCAATAAATTGAAGCACGGAGACCTTTTAGCTTTAAATCATGCACCCAGTACACAGCAGAAGCATGAATAGGATCTAGAACTCATGAGTACTAGTTTAGATAAAAAAAAAAAAAAAAAAAAAAAAAAAAAAAAAAAAACCCAAAAGAAAACCAAAATAAAAAAAAAAAACCAAAAAGAGAAAAATTCAAAAAAAAAAAAAAAAAAAAAAAAAAAAAAAAAAAGACAACCCAAAAGCAAAACAACATAAAAAAAAAAAGTCTAAAATGGAGGAAATTTCATTTCAATTAGCAGTCTCAAATTATTTTTTTGTCAATAACTGACTTTTTACATAAGAAACATTGGGAATGCTGCAGGCAAAACTGTCTCTTGGATCTGAGACACAGTAGACCAACATTCAGCACTGTTAAACACTGTTGAACAGGATGAAGTCTTGTTTCTCTTCCTCAGCTTCCCTGGTTACAGGGCAGTTTTAATGATTTCAGAAATCATGTTCTTGAGAATATGCAATTGTGAGAAATAGATTCAAAACATGAATACATGTTCCTCCCTGAAATTATGATATATTAAATATTGATAATGTTATAAATATTATCAATTTTATCTGGATAAAGAGCAGCTTTTCCAGGTTAGGGAAAAAAAAGAAAAGAAAAGAAAGAAAATTAAACATACTTTAGCTAAGAGACAAAGGTATAGTTTCCCTTGGTTTCTTGATAAAGGAAATGCTACAAAGCCAGAGGCTGTCTCTGGAAAAAAAAGGAAGAAAAAATATACTACCTAAGATTTTGAAACAGTGGATACAAGCTTGGTTTTACTGTTTCACTATCTTGTTCAATCTCTGTAAACAATTTTCCAAGACTGAATTCAAATATTACAAGCTCTGAGACAGATAACATACAAGATGGGATTAATGAGATACACTTAATTGGAGGAGATAACATGCTGAATAGCTAGGTGTTTTATGGTAGTGCTGATAAACAAGATCAATAGTACAGGCAGAAAAGTGGAAAACTGGTATTATCATCGTTTATCTGCCATGTAATATAAGTACCTGTCAACATGTTATATCTTCACACCAAAATCTAGAAAATTCACTTCACTGTAAAATACAAATACTCTCTGCTCATAGAAATGCTTTACTAAATCTTAATATCCAGAATTGGCAGAAACTAATACTGTTACAATAAAGATGTAAAAAGAATAACAACAAGGGTAAACACAAAGCATTAAAACATTAAAGACTGTGATCAGCAGGAAATTCAATGGATTGAAGAAAGCAAGCACTGTAGCAAGTAAAAAAAATTAGTGGACTAAGGAAGAATTATAACTATTGCTTGAAGAGAGTAAGCAATAGGCAGAGGAGGAAGAAATAGTTTATCCTCTTAAGCATGATAGTGGGAAATTGGAGCCAATGGATTAAAAAACGTAGCATCAATCATTAAGCAAACACTCTGAGTTCATTTGAGGAATATAGGTGGAGATTTACTTAAATCAAGGATCAAAATCAAAGGGATAATAGACAAAGAATAGACAGGGAATTAGAAAATAGATTGGAGCTGTTAACAAGTAGATCAGAAAATCTTTCATATCAAAGAGAACAGATTTCAATAATGGTCTGTACACTAAAGTATCTAAAGGAAATAATAGAAAACTGTTTTGATAGCAGTTTCAGTAACTTGATAGCAGAGAGGTACTAGGATCTAGAAACTAAAGCTGCTTTCTATTGTGAACACACCGAAGACATTGCTCTGTATGTGCCAGTCAACCATACAGATAGCATGACTGTGGACACCAATATTACAATATTTTAATACAATCATATAAAGTCAAGAGCATGCCCTCCACTGGCACACTTTATTCAGTAGATTTAACCTCAGCTCCAAAAGGATAATTGAGAAAGAGATGGGAATCATATGAAGGCTGAAGGAAAAATGGACTATTTAGAACACACAGTTTGACCAGGAAATTTAGTCCCTTGAGAGATAATGTAGCCTAAAACACATTGTTGTTGTAAAAATTGTAAAATACATTGGTAATAACAACTGTATGACTAAAAAAATAATCTCAAAAGGAAAGGTTATGAAAGGAATCTAAATTTCAATTTTTCAGGACATAAATCCATCACTATTTATATGGGTTAGAAAGAAATTTTCTATTTCACAATTATCTCTTTTGTTGTACTTTACTATGGTACACATAATATGAAAAGTATAGAATATATATTTAATATAGAAAGGTAATTAGTCTTATCTACACTGATGTGGTCAAGCCTTGCTATTTCTTCTTTCTAATGTATGCCCTGTCTATATTGTAACTTGATATTTAATGAAAACCAAGGTCATTGACATATCATGGGCCAGTATTCTTAACATAAAATTAACTTTTAAAGTATACTTTATGAACCTTAGTTCTGAAACACACAGAATAAGAAGTAGGGTTTATCTTATGAGTGAATTGCTATTCTAAAAAAATTTAATAAGTTCACTGGAGCAGCTTAAATTTGTGATAGACCTTATAAGGGATCAGCAGCTTGAGTGCCATGTAGCTATCAAAGCAGTCTGTAATTTGGAAGTTAATACCATGCAAAGAGTGACAATTAAACTTAGGGCACCCTTGTATAACATGAAGGTGTATCCCCATGGACAAGTTTGGCAAAAAAATGCAATACCACTGCCCTATCATGTGTTGTTAAAATTGCATCACAGGCCAAATTCCTCTGCAGTGGAGCATTCCATTGAGCAGATGCTGTGATGATGCATTCAATTCAATTCAATGGCCAAATCTTTTATAGGTAACCTCATCCTTGGTGAAATTCATCCTGATGAATTTCCTACCCAATCCTTCAATCCCAGCTGGATCCTTAGTGGCAGTTAACATTTGTGATTTGACTGAGAACTGAGAAAGTTGATCTTGTAGCAGACTTTAAAGGAGGCTATAGCAATGTAGTTTCTGATAACATGCATGCTTGGGTACTTGCATCTCCTGTGGTGTCAACCCAAATCTTCACCTTTTCACTGTTGTGTTGCTTTAGCTACAGCTTTGTGCCATTTGTCAAAATGTAGCTACATTACATATTTTGCTTTGTAACGCTGTTTGATTTCACACTTATTACCTCTCATTCATGCATGTCAGTAATAACTTGCATTTGTATAGTTGCTGTCACAACCTGTTCACATTTTATCCAGTATCAGAGCTCGTTTCACAGCTGCAGGGGTTGTCTTTGTTGGCAAAAGCTAAATACAGGGGAGATGAATGAAACCATTCACCTTCTCAGATGCTCTTTTGCTGGAAGCCTTAGAATGAGTAGCATATGTAGCCTGTTTCCCAACCCCCAACCCATGTAAACACAAAATGTGCTGTACTAACTTATGCTGCATTTGACACATGGGCTACAGGGATCATTACCAATGTCTTGTCGGTTAAGGAACACTGTGTTGACTTGAACGCACATTTTGCTGCTTTTTTTCATCTGCTTCAGCTCATGCAGTTCTTTAAACTCTACCCTTGACTTTGATTTCCGAGCAGCCACTATGTGTAAGAGGAGCATGGAAGTTATTGTTTGCATCCCAGTTCTCATGATCTAGTTTCTGTGATCTTCAAATTACTTTTCCTACTCCCCTACTTCTCTGATGATGGTCTGACAGAAACAGTATAGATGCCTCTTGTACAAAAGACTCTGTTTTGCTATACATTCTCCATTGCACTTGGACAAACCACAAATTGCAGTGTTGTTTCGGTTGAGCTGCATTATAGAAAAGTTGAGGTTGGAAGGGATGTCTGGAGGGCATCTGATCCAATGTCCAGAGGCTTCTAGGATTCATAGATTCATAGAT
>JAOEGS010018134.1:24113-51561 GCA_025447755.1 Corythornis vintsioides | reverse complement strand
GGCATTATACATTTGTGAGGCACTCTGACTACTTTGGGGATCCCTGTAGTTCCTGATGTATGCAAGACATAAGCTAAGAGTCCAACATCCATGTATCCTCCTTCTGATGTTTTTACTTGGTTTTGTTCTGGGCAAAGGTTGTATCCCAGCTGTGAGTTACCCAGAGCTTCCAAATGTTTGTATTTACTCTTCACATCATTTACTTGTGCATTTAAACCAGTGTTGCTTGAGTTCATTTGGAAGAGAGTTAAACCAATATGTTCTATTGAGGAAGAATTGTGGCAAAAGTAACCAACATGGGAAGTGTGAAATTTCTGTGAGAGAAAATAAAACAGTGTAAACAGCAGAACTCTGGACATGGTAGCCATTGAGCTACTGTATGCAATGAAACACAAAGCAGCATTTCACACAAGCAAGCTGTGGTTTTTCAGGTCTCTGCTTTTGGAGGCACATGTCAGGCAGTTTTAATCTCATATATTTTTTTATATATTAAAAGTAAATACAGACTTTATAAATTCAAAGCAAATGATTCCCTGAGCAAATAATAAAAAGAAAGGGAAAAAACATTTTTAAAAGTCTGCACATGAACTTGGAATTATAACTAAATAGTCCAATCTTGTCAATTCCCTTTGCAGTCAGCAAATGTATAAGGTTTGGGAGGAGGAGGAGGAGAACAGGAAAACAAATAATTAAATACCAGAGTTTGTTGGTTGGGTTTTTTTTGGTTTTGTTTTGTTTTGTTTGTTTTACAAGTACAGCAAAGATTTTCATCTCTCAACCTTGACAAGAAGCAAACCTGGAAAAGTCTTCCAATGCCAGTGCCCAACAATCTGGTTTGGGCAATACTGTAACAGGAAAGAGGGTAATTTTTAAGAGGAAGAGAAGCACTTTGTACTTCTAAAGATGTTTTCTGAATGAGAACAACAGCCACCCAAGCTCACTAAAACAGAATACAGTGTGAATAGCTGCACATTTCTAAACTGCCCTTTAATACTTACTGTAGAAGTCTGAACACTTACATTTATTTTGTCATTCTCAACCAGAACATACTGAAGATTGGTTTTCTTCATGAAATAAGTAGATAACATTGGTGGTGCATCTGGATCAATAGGAGAATAGGCAGCTGGAACTTGAAGGATTCTAACAAGACAGAAATGTTTTAAACTTGCTTAAAAAAAGATTCTTTAGAATTTCACTAATGCTTCTTTTATACTTTCACAGCCATCAGAGATACAAAGTGTAGACATAATGACTTTTAAAGATTTAGTTGGAAATAAAGTAGGAAGAACAATCAGCATTGTCTTTTGGTATTTTACAGCAAGGAAAAAGATAAAAGCTAGATAATTCAACATGACTTCTGGCTAAGTAGGACAGTGATGACAAAGGTATCACTGACATCAACAGCATTACATTTTAAAAGCTTCTGCTACTGCTAATGACTTTGGGGGTTGGACCAGAAGACCTTTAGAGGTCCCTTCCAATCCAACACATTCTGTGATTCTATGACTAGGAACAGAAAATACAAGCTTTTCATTTCTACATATATAACATGTATATTATAAAAAATACTGAAAACACATTATGTTCTCACTAGCCTAAAGAATCCAGCATAAGAAAGTCTGAAGATGTACTGGAATTTCTTCCCTAATAAAGAAGCAGAGGAACACTGAGTACCATTCTGCTCTCAGTCACTGTGCTTCCTCAGCAGTTGCTCACTACAACCCTCCCCTCTAGTGGCTCCATTTGATAAAGACAAGCACTTGAATTTATTAACACGAGGCCAAAGTAAAAGGTGACTAAAATAGGAACACTTCCCATAAATCTTCACATTTCTTCTAAGGCTGAGTTCCCACGTACAATAAGTTATAGTTCCTCTACATCACTTGATTTATGAGACCCAGAATGAAGACTTGGAAACCTTGGCATTCTGCATACTCAAGTAGCCACTGATATCAGTAAAAACCTAGATCTGCCCTGCATCATCCATAGCAGTGAACTACTCAGCAACAACAGATACAAGAATCAAACCACCCCACTACTTCCCAGTCACACATAAAAAAAACCCAACCAAAACCAAACCAACTGTGTTGCTGCTCAATTCACTGGGCCACTGGATATATCAGGTCTGAAGGGACCACAGTATGTCTAGTGCTGCCACCTCCAGCTCAGGCAGGGCTAGCTGGGACACCAGACCAAGTTGTTCAGGACTTTAGCCAGTCAGGTCTTGAAAACCTCCAGGGATGATGCCTGCACATGTCTGAGGAAGTACCTAGGAAGTACCACTGCTGCTGTATACATCCACTGAAGTATGCTTGTCATACTGCAATTCTCTAATACAGAATAAATGTAATGGATTCATCATATACATATAAATATAAATCATATAAACATTAGAATTCAACAGCAGAAGATTAAAAATTGCTAAACTAATGTGTGTTGAGATCACAAACATTTCAACTTCCCAGACATTAAATAATCAATGTCAGTTCAGTGCTGCATTACTCATTACTTTTTTCTACAATGTTTGTAATGGAACTTCAACTATACTCATTGACATTAAAGCATGAAATTCCCTTTCAATGCATTTTTTTTCCCAGCAAGACAAGAATACATTAAAAAACCTGCATGCTCATTTTATATACATATATATATGTGTGTGTGTGTTTACTGTTAGATCACTTCCATTTTTAAACAAGCGCAAAGATAAGAAAAATTAATTTTTGATATTTCTATAAATATGCTTAATAACTTTTTTAAAAAAGAAGACATACACTTTATATCAATGAACTTAAGATTCAAAAAAACCAAACCAAAGCAACTTTAGCAGTTTTTTTTAAAAGATTATACTGTTATCTCTTTTCTTAAAGAATGCAAGACTCTAGTGCCTTTTGACTCAAATCACTAGAATATTACTGCTTTTATTTTGTTATTAAAATTATTAAGAAACTGAAAATTTGCTTTAATAGAGACAACCCTTAAAGAAAGCCCCCCAGATTGCATGCATTCAAACATTACCCTAGGATCCACGATGGTAAATTTATTCCTGGATAGCAGTAAAGGCCTATTTCACACTTTCCTTGCTGGTCACAGTACTGTTGAAGGAAAGCTGTTAATTCCATGGCAAGTTTAATTACTGTGGCATAGGTGTAGAAATCTGGAGGTCTGTCAGTGCAGTCATCAAACCACACTGCTTTTCTGTCCGAGTACAGGTGAGCTGCCCCAGCCACCAGCTCCTGAAGGGTCATCATAGCTGCAGATCTCCAGTCCTCCTGAAAAATGAACAAACCAGGCTGCACTGTCACCTCCTAACTGCTAGGACTTTAGTCGAGTTATGTAAGTACACAAAACACTACCAAGTAAGAAAAATAAAAAGACAGTTGGCAGAAAATACACAGCTTCAGCACACCTTACGTGGCAAAAGCATAAAGCTTAATATTCCTGTTTGTCACGGGTCCCATGCAAAGCCCAGGATACAGTAACCCCCTGAGATTCACTGCACAGTGGTGGTTTGTTTCTCACCACTACACCTTTAAAGGTTTAGCACACCTGAATAAATAACTTTATTAGCACAACTTAATCATTTTCTCTTTAAAATTGTGAAATACCAACAAGTCTTTTGCAAGCAGTAAAAGCAAGGCATCGATGTCCAAGGATTTGAGGGCACCGCTCACGCTTGGCGAGCATCTCTGCCCTAGGCATCCTCCCGTGACGCCCACCGCGGAGCGGAGAGCTCCGGGCTAAGGCCGCCTCTCGCCCCCGCCTCGCCACGGCCAGGCCCCCGCAGCGGTTCTGAGCTGGGGGAAGCGGCTCCCGCACACCTCGCCACGGTCAAAGTCCGTTCCCCCCAAACACCGGACACATGGCCTGCCCGCCGCGCCGTGAGCTCTGTGGGACGGACACCCTCAGCGTGGCCCCGCCGGCAGCAGCCACTGCCCCCAAGCCAGGACTCGGGATCCCCACCTGAGGCAGCGCCGAGCAGCATCTCCCGGTGCCCTTCTTCTCCCGTCACCACCTAGCACGGAAGGCCAGTGGCTCTGATTGGCGGGGCAACCGATCCCTCCTAACCCCGCAGTGACACGACTTTCCCACTGGCAGATCTCCGTCGCGCTCTTTGAGCGTCTCCAAGCTGCGCCGCCTCCGTAGCCGCGGGGCAGAGCCATTTTCCCCTGAGGACGGGGGAGAAGCGTGTGCGCCAGAGCCTTCCCAGCTCCACGCAGCTCTGCTTCACACATGAGGAAGGGGCCGAAACAAGCTCAGAGGATCGGAGTGAAGGGCGCGGTTCCCTCCCACACTCCCAGCTCTCTCCCCTCTGCTCCCGTGTTCCCTTCCCGCTGCCTCCCTCTCCCGGAGGTGGTACGAGCCTCCCAGCCGGTGCTATGGCCGGCGGGCGGGGGCTGGTGGTAACCCCTCGCTGCCCGAGCAGCGGCGGCGGGAGCGGCTCCGGGAACAGCCGCTACTGGGTGCTCGGCCGGCGAGTTGGGGCAGCCGGGGCGCGTTTCGCCTTCGGCTGGGCAGCGGGAGCACTGGGAGTGGGAGCTCTGGGAGCGGGAGCTGGCGCTGGGCGGGCTGCCTGCGGGAGACGAGGATGCGGCGCAACGCGCTGCACGGTTTGGTTCTGGGTTAGGCTCTTACAAGGTGGTGAAAGAAACCTTGGATGCGTAGCGCCGGCGAGCGCAGTGAAAAGATAACGAGAAGACCAGTTCATAACCATGTTTAATATTACACGCGGGAGAAGTTAAGACATCATTAGCGTTTCTACTGTTCCGTCCCATCTTGTGAATGCTAATTTGACAGTGGCACAGTGGTAATGCAGCAGAAATGGTTTCACAGTAAAACATGAAAATAATACAAATAGCAGCACCTAAACCCAGAGCTGTTTTCTCCCCCGTGTACTCTGCCCGTGTGTGATTTAGAACAGGCCCCCTAACCCAGAATGTAAAGCCAGATGTCAGAGAATAAAATTGACCCTTGGAAAGTATCTCTTAAGAAGGTGTGTAGTGTATCTAAAAATCACAGTGCTTACAGTAGCAGACCTTGCAATTTTACACATGTATCATGGGGGGAAAAGAGGCCTTGGCACTAATTGAAATCAGAATTAAGTTACCTAATGCTCAAATCACATTTAAGCAATTATTACTGACTTCAAAATACCAGTTCTGTTGAAAACAGATGAGTTTTTTCCACAAGGTTCATTTACAGCCTTCTCTATCAACAATTTCAGATAAATCTATAGACTTCTGCCTGCAATCCTTTTAAACTGAGCTCCCATGTTATCTCAAGTAGAAAGGGCTCCTCACACCTATCTTATCTATAGCTCATCTCTAACTCATACCTTCTTGTAAAAATTACTTTTTTTTTGATGACAGTTTTTCTGTTTTCTCACACTTGCCCCTGGTTATTTGGGAAGAGTAGATGGTCAGAATAATTCCAACCTGTTTTTTTTCCCCCAGTTTATTGTTCAGATGAACAGTTAATGGTTCTGTCAAAAAAACCCAACCAAACAAAAAAACCCAAACTTGCTAATAAGACAGGAGATCCACATAAGTCCCCCAATATGCAGATCTGGGCTTTGGTGAAGAACACAGAGTAGGAGCCAAATGCTCATGAAATAAAGATTTCTCCCACAGATTTGACTGCAGATGAGGTCCACTTCCACTGCATGAGGCACAACCTTGACTTCATTAAATGTATTTACACTCTTTCTGAGTTGGGCCATATGTGTTGTGATTGTCTGTCAGCCACAGCTGCTACAAATCCCACATAATAAAGGACCTTTACAAATTTCATCACCAGTGCTGTATTTCTCAACTATGTGGAAGATGGTTGGGAAGGAAGAAGCTCTTAAACTTCCTTTTTTTAACAGTGTCACAACTATTAGGCCAAAATATAGAATATTAAATAGAAAATCTAAAATTAAGTTGCTTGTATTCCGTGGAAAAAACTGAGGTATACAGAATATTTTTACAATTGTGCGTGAATTTGCAAGAGTTTTCAAAAGGTGCTTTTCCATTTTCAGCTAGTGGTTCCTTGTCCAAGTGATCTTCATGTACACAACTAACTGTGTAATTGTGACAAATTAAAAAATACAATGCATTCAATAGCTAATGCTTCTGCAGAATTCCTTTTTCTTTCTTAACGTAGCATTTACTGTAACAGCAGTTATGTAGTAAAATGAGGCTATAACTGAATCAACACATAATGTTAAGATGATGTATTGTTCTTACTGTTAAGAATGAAAAGTTACTTTATTTTCCAGTTTACTTTGGGATGTTGACATGAAAAGCACACTAAGACTTGCTCAGATTTCAGAAATTGTCAAGACTTACACTAGAGAAAAGCTGTAAACCAGGAAGAAAATGGTGTTTTTTCTCCTTCCACAACCTGTTGGCAACTAATAAAAGCACATAATGTAATTACACTGGACTAAAAAAAAAAATAATTTTAAAGTTATAAAACTAGAGAGCTTTTGGCTGAGCATTTCCCTGAGTCTTCATTTTAAAAAACTCTTGTGCTAGATGTTATGTTTGTGGAATCTGTTAACAAAGGGCTTGATTAATACAGGCTCTTTAGCTATGTATGCACTTAGGTACTTCTTAAAAAGCCTAAGCAAGAACTGCTAAGGAAGCAACTTAATTCTTCTGAATCTTGTATTTTTCCTAAAGAGAAAAGCAAACTTCACATATTTTTGCACTAAGACTTTGATGACTTGAAATTAACACGATTTGTGAACAAGTCTAGCAGGGTTATCTTTTCATGACAAGACTGAAACAAAGAACTCTGGAACTGCTACATCATTTTAAGAACTTTGGTTTTTATAATATTTTATAAGAAAATAGAAGGCACTACGATTGTGCATCACAACTATATGATTTTGTTCTTTAATCTGCTTACATTGTTTTCATCAGCACATTGGACTTTCTGTAAGTCTTCACTGTAACAAAGTGTTTAGTAACAGTAATTAGCTGTAATAAGCTTTCCATATTACCTACAGGCACTATTAGCAAGAAAGATACATTCAAAAGCAGATGAACTGGTGTCCATCTGCCAAAAATTCACCACTCCAGCTCTACGGGATACTCTCCAGTGAGACATGCTGTGCAATGACCAATCTTTCCAGCACGTGACTTCTGGGTTTTCTCATGTGCTTGTCTTGCTTTGATGCTTTCTTGCACAGATGATACCAGCCCTTCCACAGAAAGGTAGACAACACTGTCTGCTCCTAAAGGAAATAAAGAATTTTATCAGGTAAAGCTGCAATACTGTACCAAATGCAATGCTCTTTGGAAATGCAATCACATTAGTGTATGGGTTATGATGGCAGATGAATCACCTTACCTAAAGAGAATAGATAGGAAAAATGATCAGACCATGATAATAAGCCTTGCCCTTCTCAAATTATTTTGTTCAGAGAGCAGACTCACTGAAATCTAGACAGAAAGTTCTGAGTGGGAACAAATATGGCATGGATGCTGCAAAAATAGGAACAAAGTCTAGAGCATGTATGAAGACTCCTTGAACTCCCTGCAGGTTCCCAGTTACCCTGTAGTTTGGGTCTGGAAGCAGATGTGTGTGTGGCTGGTGCTTCACAAAGGGAATACAAACCCCTACTGGGGCTTGGAAGAAGGGAAGACATCATGTTAAAAAAGTAATCAGTTTGCAAATGTTCCAGCAGTGGGAAAGTTCAATAGCCTTCTTGTATTAGTTTTCTATCACTTGCACTTACTATTTTGAGAATAATACTTAAAAGTGAGATCCTACAAATTCCAAATATTTCCACTTGCCACCATAATAATTTAGGGGAAAAGAATTAATTGCATTATTAGACATTATCAGCAAGTATTTAATACAGGAAATCTGAGTTTCGTTTCCTAACTGTAACCACTGCTGATATATAATAATAGATATATTATCTATTATATATATAATAGATGGCCTCACTCATAAGCCTTCATGTTACTTATGTTGCTGATACCCTGATGATAAGCATGTTATTTACCACATCAGAAGCAACATAAGCTGTTGGTTCTCCTTTTGTTCTGCTGCAAACATGATTCATTCTAGAGATCTGAGAATGTATTTAACATTCTCTGATTAGTTTCAAGTGTCATTTCTTTCAAAGAGAAATATGTAATGCAGTTAAAATTATTTACATAAATTTCAATTTGTAGAGGAATCAGCAGTTGTTCACAAATTCTGAAAATATTTTTATGAATAGCTAATGAAAGTGAAGCTATATTAGCTTTTCATTACAGGGCAGATCTAAACCACATATTTTCTTCCTGGTATTTTGCCTATGATAGCTCCTTTTTCCTAGAAGGAGCTGTATTGGAAAGCTGTGTTGTCACACCTTATTTTTAATTTAGGATTATGCATTCTAATACTTTCTATTGTTTGGAATAATATAATTAACTTTGTTAAATTGGTATGATCTGTAGGGTACTCACAGTGTAAAATTTAGCATACCAACTTTATGGTGGCAAACTGCCACTGTTGCCTTGATGTGTTATGCTTTATTTTGATATAGATAATAAAATACCTACAGATGAAAAATGTTGCCCCCCAAAAAACCCAGCTAAACAACAAAAAACAAACACGAAGAATAGCATTTACCTATATAGTTTGCAAGATCATGAAATTCAGGTCTGTTGGCAATGAGCTCTTCTTTAGTTGGAATGTTTATTCCCATGTAACAAGGAAATCTTATGGGAGGTGAAGCCACACGAATGTGCACCTGAATAAAAAAACAGTTTCAAAAGAGACAGCTGAAGGTCAGCAGATTGTAACAAAAGAGCAAACTCCCTGTTCTGCAAAATAATAATGAAGAACAGAACACAGCACTAGGCAGAAGTCATGGAAGGGTTAAAAGTAATCTAAAGGTTTTTTCAGATGCCAACACAGCAGGAGAGGGGAAGACAGTTTTAGAATTTATTTTTACAGTATTTCCTAATGTTATTAAAAGGTTCCATCCTGATTTTGCCTTTCTTCTCTGGTGTTCAGTCCTTGATGCACGTTTTGGTTTACAAACTCCAACATGATACATTTTTCTCCAGTGACTGGCTTGCACATTCCATTTAAATGAAAATATCTTATATCATTTCAAACAGTTTTGCTCATGTGACCTAAGACATGTGATATTTACTGCAGTATGTGTTTATATTTAATGCAGTACAAGTCAAACATATGTCACAAATATCAATACTTGATTTTCTTACCCTGACCAATTTGTTTTCCATTCTCTATAGTACTCTATAAACAGACACCTGTTTCTCTCCACTTAACCAAAAATCACAGTCATGCCAAATAAACTTCTTAACATATCTTCACAATAAACATGCACTAGCCATTCTTTTGTTGCACACTTGCCTTTTTAAGTAAGGAAAAAATGCACAGTGCAAACACAAACCCCTGTGCTTTACCCTCCCACCAATATTCCGTTCACAACTATATTGCACTGAGTGAAAAATATATTACCTCTTTGGCTCCTGATTCTCTCAGTAGTTTGATTATGGGTGAAATGGTATTTCCTCTCACAATTGAATCATCAATGATGACAACTCGTTTGCCTTTGAAATTATCAGACAGAACACCAAACTTCTTTGCAACACCAAGCTGCCGTAACCTCATATTTGGCTGGATGAAGGTTCTTCCCACGTACCGGTTTTTACAGAGTACTTCGACATAGGGCAGTCCACACTGTGAACAGGAGACAAGTAAACAGAATTAATAGGTAAAGAAATGGTTATTCTCTGTTACTTGGCTTTTTTTTTTAAGCAACTTTAGGACTTGGTGTGACTTCACAATAACCAAACAACTTTTAAATACTTTAACATAGTGGAATAACAACAGTAAGAAAACAAGTGCAGATGACACCATAGAAGTACCTGGTGTAGTAAAGGTATAGAGCTTTATCAATGTAACACTCTAACAGCTCATACCATTATACTCCATCACAAAAAAAAAATAGTGTAAATATACTTGGGAAAAACAAAACTAAGTTCACATGTACCTTTTGAGCATAACCAAGAGCTGCTGGGGTTGCAGACTCTGGAACAGTGCTGACCAGGTCTGCTTCCACAGGTGCTTCAATAGCAAGCTGCTGCCCGCATCTTCTCCTGACTGAGTACACCATCTGACCTAAGAATAGCAAGAAGTGGTTTTTCTGGCATGCAAAATTCAGATTTCCTCTCAGCATCACTGTACAGATTTCTACAGCAAGCTGCAGACATAGGAGTCAGGAAGAATGAAAGAAGCAGAAATTATGCTTGCTTTTTTGTAACATGCATATTCTATTTTTAGGCTGTTTTCTCCAGCAGACAAAGCTTCTGCAATCCAGCTGTCTGCCTCTGTCTGCTTACCAACTAGGAATCAGCTTGTAAAATTCACTTCAAATTTAGTAAGGGGATAAGAAGCCTCAGAAGCTGTTAAGGTCCACAAACCCTGTAACATAGGACTAAGTACTAAGGAACATAAGAAGTGAGGATATTGAAGGTTAAAAGGATCATGATAAAAGGGATGTGGAGTGAAACTGGGTTTATAATGGTAGGAAACACTATGGAATCAACAGATGGCATGGCTGTAGAAAGATAAGAAGAATTTGTTTGTTGAATGTGAGTATCCTGGCTAATACCTTGTCACTGAGACAATTTTTGAGGGTTTCTACTGAAATTATAAAAGCATTAGACTGACAACACCAAGTACTTAGATAATGCATTAATTTTTATGTTAAATGAAAAGCATCTTCCTGCAGTAACTCTTTCTTGCAAAAGAAAATGCAAAGATAAAGTTGTTTTGCATATTCCATTTAATAAGTAATTTTTAAAAAAGTATTCCAAAACACATTAAAGTTCCTTTCTTAAGTCTCTCAAGGGATATTTCCTTTGCCTTACTCATGTTTGTGGCTCTTGTAATCCCTTTCATGGGACTTCACAACCTGACTGAAGCTGTTTGCACAGCCAGGAACAGGAAGGTGATATGTGCTCCTCCTGATTTTTATCTCCTCAAGAACTGTGCCAACTCACTCTGTCCCAGTCCTGCTCTGCAAGCTCACATTCACTGGTACCCTACTATGATCCCACATCCTTTCAAGAATCCTTGTTCTCCAGGATAACAACTGCTGCTATTTAGGGAGGAGCTTTGTTTTTTACATCTTCTTACCTTCAAAAATACTGTCTGGTCTTGCAAAATAAACATATTCAAAGATGCAGAATGCTGATGGATCTCCTTCAGGTCTTGGTACAACATCCAATGTCTGGACATCATATCTGGATATTTTCACAATCTCTCCAGGAAGAACCTCACGATAGTACCTTTAAAGAGAAATACATAACATTTAGAGATGCCCTGAACCTAGATAATAGTTTGAAATATAAACAAGATTCAACTGACAGGAAAAAAAGCTTTTGAACATCCTTACATAATCTGCTTCTACCATAGGATTTGACCTGGAGCATTTTAAGACAAACATGCTAAGACAAGTGAACCTTAGTAAAACAGTCTGAATTAATACCCCAAAGCAGTAAATTAATATTAGAATTATTGTATTCTTCCTAAATGTGACATGTACAGTACTGTACATGCCTAACTGAGATGAAATAGATTTTAGTAATTTAGTCCTACATCAATACTAGAGGGCTTTTCTGTGAAAGCTAATAAAGATTATAATGCAAAATAAAAAACATAGTCAAGAACAAAGATGGCAGCCACAAAATCCTGCCCCCCAAGCCAATATCTAGACACATATCTGCCTAGTGATGACAGGCAACTACCCCCAGATGACATAAAGCTGACTGGAAATGCACAGTCCAATTCTAGTATTTGAAAAAATATGGAATAGTATTAGGTTTATTATGCTACAATGTTTAATCTTATTAAACAGTTTTATAGATCCTTTAGTGCATCCTTGGGTAGCTATTCAAACAACTTGACTCTAAATCAATCTCAAAATCTTGAAATATTCTGGAAATAAAAATCAGAGGTGAGCAAATCAGTGATTATTCATTGGTCAGATACTAGCATTAGCCAGCAGCAGCACTGGCTACAGCAGTTAAAAAAACCACAATCTTCAGCTGTCAGCCCTACATGGTAAGCTTCTCTACAGAGATTTTGAAGAAGTTCCAGGAAATGGTTATTCTTCTCCATATGTAAAATAAATTGTCTCAGTCTCCTGTTACCAAGAGCTAACAGTTTATACAGAGACAGGGTAGAAGTTACAGCAAAATACAGACCACCACTACAATAAAACACTGTAGTTTTTAACTTGAAGAGGATCCAAATTTTCCTATTAGTCTAGTCCCCAAATGTGCATTTTTATAATATCTGATTAGAAAAGTAAAAATGCTTCCTCATAACCCTTCTTACTTTAATTATATTCTAGTTCACAATTGCCTTCCACTCTAAAATTCAGAAGAGAATTTGCTGTCTCCTGAATAGCCTCTTACTCTTTCTGTCCAGAGATAGTATCACACATTTCTCTTCAGAGAATTTCAGAGAGGTAATGTGAATGTCAGCTCAGGTTTTGACTTGGATGGGTGATTCCATGCATGGAAGTAGCTGCAGGTGCCCATCATTTTGTTCAAACAAGGAGCCTGGCTTGTCAGGCAGCATATGCTACAGCTCAGGTTAGTCCAGCCTGTGAGCTACCAGCATAACCTTTCTACAGTTGAAGAATTATTTTCTAATACAACATTTCTGCTGCAAACAAGCCTAAAATTAAGAAGTTACACGGATAGCCAGGTTTAATTCAACATGCAACACGTTTAATTCAAATGCAACAAGAAAGAGGCTGTTACTTTCTGAACACCTAATTCTTCTACATGAACTTTCAAGAAAATAAACAGCCCAAAACAACAATCCTCGATGTCTTCCATGTTGTTATAGATCGTGGTGTTTGGCAGTTTGAGATTTAATGTTTCATCTCAGGAGCTTTCAGGTAAAGTGAGATTCAGCACACTTACTCTGCACCGATAGACAGAAAGCTGCAGGATTCAGAGGACACAACCCATCCTTCTGTTTCACTGTTATCTTTTCCTGAAATGAAAGACTTCAGTTAAGAGTCAATAATTCTTGTTACCATTAACACTGATCCCCCAACCCCAATTTCTTTTCTACTTGCAGTATCTGGCTTGCTGTGGTTTGGGTTGCCAAGTGCATTTTGAAGTTTCTGTAATATTATTTAATAAGACCCAACAAACAATAGAAGCATTCTGAACCTGTTCTAGGCAAAAGCAGAAGTAACACCATCATATTCACAGTCCACAAAGAGAGACAATTCAGGTAACTACCTTCATTATCTCTGCAAACTTTACCAATTCTAGTTCAGTAACTTTAGATATACAGTTACTTTTGTTCACAAAAGAAACTCCTTACTTTTCCTATGCTAAATGCCTTGATACAACTGCATTTTATGATTTACATTTATATAACTAATATGAATTATTACAATGGATGCTGGATTGATTCCTATAATAAAAGTTCTAAAATAAAAAGAGGCAGAGGAATGATGAAATTGTGTAACATGGGGTAGGAATGTTTGTATGCTTTTAAAAAATATATAATTTTATTGTGGTTAAAATTAACCAAGTTTTGTGAAGAGATACAAGCATTTACTACTTTGAACACATTTTAACCTTGCTTCATAGAAAATGTTGATTTGCAGGCTAAACAGGAAGACAAATAATTTTCCCCATAAATTGACCCTCTAGTGTTTCACTACCATATGATATGTGACAAGAGTACTTATAATTTAGAAATAAATTGCTAGTAATCCAGCACTTCTTGGGCACCTTACTACAGGAGAAAGGAAGTAAACAGACTTCTTTCTGGACTGGACATAATCCTGAGCAACTGGCTCTAGGTGGCTCTGCTCAAGCAGGGCATTTGGATCAGATGACTTCCAGACATCCCATCCAACCTCAACCCTTCTGTGATTCTGTTCATCCCTGTTTTCTTGTTTATGTGATGAGATGTTAAATTTTCACAAATAACCTATTACAGCTGGGCTGCCTAATTCTGACACTGTCATCAGGTGACTAGGATTCCCTTTTGCTGGGAACAGAAAAGATGTTTGCAGACTTCTTATAAATTGTTTCTTCCTTGCTAACACTTTGTTCTGGTTTGGTTTTGCAAAACTGACTTTTGCATCACTACTTTCACCTCAGTAAGTGTAGCTTTAATTCCTTATATTGATGATTTCAGGCACAAACTATATATATGTATATGAATATATATATATGGTTTACCTTTTCCATTCATGTCTCCTACTGGAATAAGGCGACCAATGCAGAGTGGGCGATTCCCATACGGATCACGTACTGCATAGATTATGTCTTTGTGCATAATTAGCAATGAATATGAAGTTGGAGTTTCATTCATTAAATTTTTTATTCTGAAATGAAATACAGGTGAATGTAACTGCGTGTCATACAGACAGCTGTGTGGCATTGAAGCTGCATATCATGCTGAGATTAACTTGTTCTTGATTCTGAAACCCACCCTCCTTACCTTGCTACCCAGTCAGCTGTATCATCGTTTTCTAGAGGAGGGGTGAAGGCCAGCAGCTGGGTGATCAGCTCACTGTCAGAACTGGTCGACAGTCCTACACCATGCCTCATAAGCTTTTAAGACACAAAAGTGTTACCAACATTAATATAAGTCCAATATAATACTGCTTTGATTTTACTCTAACAACACCTTGTGCAATGAATAAATGTTTTAAAACTTATCCGTGTTTCAGGTGAATCAGATAATAATGTCAAATTTCTTCCAGCAAACCACATATCTAAAAAGAGCTGGTATAATCATCTATGCCTAGTGCTATAATTCTCCCTTTGCATCTCATTCCTCTGCTCCACATGCAACCAAAATTAGTATTACCAACATTCAGGACATTAATGTTTGGACCATTTATTCAGCTCTTTGCTCCCATTTGTTCTGGGAAGAGAGGTAAAATACACAAGGTAAAATAAGAATTTGCCTATAGCAGATAGATAAAGAGACATCAAAGTGGAATGCTGGTTTGGGGACAAAACAGCAACAACAAAGGATATGAGAAAGGAAGCAAGAGTGGGATTAAAAAAAAATAAAAATCCTACATCTTAATTTTGCTAGACTCAATCAGTCAAATTGTTCTGTCTTAGTGTATTTATGCTTCTAAGGGAGAAAAGAATCTGCAGTGTATCTAGCCAACTATTACAGACCATTCAATGCTGTATGCATTACAGTTCCTGATTTTTATCTTTAGAAATAATTTTCTATCTCATGTAACTGATTCTCAAGTCTCCATCTATATTTTGTCACCAGTCTTTTTTTTCTCTTATCCATTCACACACTTGTGGCTCTAATGAAAGATGGGTTAGGTTCCTTTAGGCATACCATATATTTGCCTCACTTCAACATAAGAGTTATGTCCTCTTGCTTTTGCAATGGAACATATAGAAGAAATTTCACAATTAAACATCTGCTAAATTTTAATTTGATTCTTTAACACACATCTTTCTAGCCAAACACACTACACAATTTGGCATTCGTTGGTTTATGTCCCAATAGCACTCTGCAAGCCAGAAATACAAATAAAGACAATATTCCAAATCAAAGAATTCATATTAGAATTGCCTCACCTTATTATGCCTCTTCTAACTCTAAGCATATGATCTGCTCCTTCTGTCAGCCACCACAAAGGAGCCAAGCTTCAAGCCAAGCTATCTTGTGGCTGAGTTAGCTTCCTCACTTGATCAACAGGAAAGTGAACATCAGAAGATTGGTGAATTACCCTCTGATGGTTGGAAATGCCTCCCCTAACCAGGACTTCCCACCCCTCAAATGATATCATTTGATTATGGGGATCTTTCACTACCTGATATTCAGCAAGCCTTGCTCACTGCTGCCTGGTATTCAGCAAGCCTTGCTCACTGCTGCCTCATACTCGAGGCAGCAGTATTCAGCAGTATTCAGCAGCCTGGTATTCAGCAAGCCTTGCTCACTGCTGCCTCATACTCGAGGCAGAGCCTCTCAGAGGAGGAACTCACCTTCCTCCGGAGCCGCACAGCGTTCGTCAGCTCCCCATTGTGTGCCACAGCAATCTTCCCATGAAGAGTCTCCACGACAAAAGGCTGGCAGTTCTGAAGCTCAGAAATTCCTGAGGTGGAGTACCTTGTGTGTCCAATGCCAAGGTTGGAAACGTACAGTTTCTTCAAGCTGTCTGCATTGAAGACGTGATTTATAAGACCCATTCCCTTTGGGAGAAGAAGGAAAAAAAGCTCTGTTTGGTTCTGTTTTTCCTGGCAACTTCCCCATTTCTCCTTCTGCTTGTTTTTGCTGCAGCATTAACGCAAGCAACTTCAAGAGAAAGGCTAATAACCTGAATAACATGGGAAAGAAAGAAGCTGAGTAGGTGTCACAGTGATATATCAGATCCCATTAGTCCTGCTTTTAAATAAAGCAATATACATGTTTGTTCTCAGGATTTTCATGGAGCAATCTATTCCCTGAATAAAAATACATCTTCTCAAATCACTACCAAACTGTTGTGTTGTTTAAAAACAACAGAAAAAAAAAAAAAAAAAAAAAAGACTGCAAGAAGAAGGGAGGAAAAAAAGTCAGCAGTGGGAAATTCTACATAAATAACATCTTTTGCAAGCTAGCACTACATTGGCCTTATTTTTATACTGGGTCCATGATAATGTTTATTAGATTCCACTGTCATTCTTACCAATGTCAGAAGCAAGTATTTTTTTCAACAAGATTTATTGTTTACTTTAAACAAACATTTTGCATAGACAAGTGGCCTTCTGCCTAAAGCAGAAACACAAGCAAATGAGAATTGCACCACTATAAAAAGTTTCCAATGAAGACAACCACATGTCTTTACAAAAGACTGGTAAATGCCAGTACATATAATAAACTGATAATAGTCTGATGAATAGCTGGCTGCTTTAAGATATTTTACTGCATATCCAAGTGTGAAACAATCTGACAAGGTCTTTGTCCTACTAGAAGTGCTATGTCTCTAAAAGAGATTAAGTTTTTCCACACCCTGAGCTAACAGAGCTACAACAGCACTGTTTTGTTATACAGATAGAGCTGAAAGGCTCTGACAAATTTGGACTAGTTCTTCTGGAACAGTTTAAAATAAAGGATGAATAGCCTTTTTTAAAATCTATTAATCTATGGTCAAAGGCTGTCAACAATCAGAAGGGAACACATACCCATGCCTTAGGTGATCCAGTTTGTGCTCTAATAAATGTATTCTGTTTTAAACTGTTGACAAAGGTGATATTGTACAGAAGCATTGGGTAATAAATCAAGTCAATAAGAAGCAGGTACCTTTTCCATCCTGTTGTTTCTGCTATGAATAAGAGTCAATGGGACTTTGGAAGACAAATGGACATAGTAGCATTTTAGCTGATGACATTTTTATGGACTAGTTTATGAGTACTAAATATATTTCCACCAGTGTAACAGACTCAAATGTTTATTACATTAGCACCATTTCCAGGATTAAAAAAAAAGTCATATAAATTTTACTGCACAGACTCTTTATTACAGTCCAGTTATGACAGATTTTAGAAACACTGTGGCAGAGAAACACATTTCAAGGATAAAAGAAACCATCACATACTCTGCAATTCTTCAAATATCAAAGCTGATATGATGAGATAGTCAATTAAATTCTTAGCATGAGAGATAAGTTTTGCAGCTGAGTAACATGGAAACACTACAAATTATGATATCACATGCTGGAAGTTCATTCTGAAATACTCTTTTTACTTCAGGATATGTACATCAGCCCACTATAAAGGAAGGTGGAATTCCTGTAAACCTTGAGGAAAGCTGAAAGCCAAGCAAATGCATTAATGAAGAACAGATAACATGGTGCTGAAGTTGAGAAAAGCTGCACTTAGGAGTGTATGTGTGAATCAGGAGGGGGAAAAGCCTGCAGAAGTGACAAAAATGATGCTTGATGAGACAAGATTTGAGGCACTGAACAGTCATGCCTAGACTGATAAACAAGCTCCTGCAGCAGAGCAGGTCTTACTCTTGATCTCATTTGAACAACTTCATTAGTCTTCCTCAGAGACCTCTGAACATGAAGACAAATTGCTTTCTGACTGTCATCAGAGAACACACATCAAGAATTGTCCCACTGTTATTTCACTGATGTAGTTTTATTTCCTGCTTTTATGCATTTCCTTCCTTCTTACTCTTCTTTTATTCTCTGCTATTCCAAGGTAGAATAGGCTGATGATTATCTTTTTTCCTTATCACTCTGCAATACAGAGTGAAGAGAAACATCCCCAGAGTGCAGGCATTCTCCTTAGCATAATACTTGCAAAGCTGTGGCCATTTAATGTCTTTTAACATCCCTTA
This sequence comes from Corythornis vintsioides, assembly GCA_025447755.1. NCBI lineage: Eukaryota > Metazoa > Chordata > Aves > Coraciiformes > Alcedinidae > Corythornis > Corythornis vintsioides. The sequence goes on along the minus strand of JAOEGS010018134.1, from coordinate 33,198 downwards.
GGATTCTCTTAGCTCAAGAAAGACTGCATGACCTTCTCAGGTCTCCATTCAATATTTTATTCTGTTTGGTTTGTTTGTTTGTTGGGCTTTTTTTTTGTTGATTTTTTGTTTTATTGTTTTTTTTTGATTTTTTGGTTTGTGTTTTTTTTTTTTGTTGTTGTTCTTTTACCTATGAGTAAAGTAGCTGCCACTTCCTTGAGTCTCACTAATGCATGAATCAATCATCCTTTTGCTCATGTATAGCCTGTAACCGTATTTCTTTTCTCTTGATCTCAAGTTGCATTGGTACTCCAGAGTTAGCACCTTAGGTGTGAGGTGACTTTGGCAACTAGTTTTTATTACATCAGTAGCCTGATCTGGATACTTTTGTGTGTCTGCAACTGTTTGCATGGATACACCCAGCAGGACAATGTTGGCATATTTGTCTGAAGCATGCACTTAAGAAAGACATTGCACAAATAACAGAATTAGATACTATCACTGACAAAGCCAAAACAGTCCATCAAAACATGTTACTTTCCCTCTAATTATTTTGTTTCCTATCTGAAACAAACTTTTATGTGTGTCAGTTAGGCATCTACAAAACAGTAATTTACATTTACCTTATGCACTTTGAATGCCTGGGATGACTCTCCATCACTTGTCACAATTCCAGCACTCTCCTGGCCCCTATGGACAAAATAAAATGAATGTAAAACACTGAAATGCTTAGAATGAAATGCTTTAATTTACAATGGATTGGTGGGTTTTCATCTGGTCTTTACAATGTGAAATTTTAATATAACCGTATTTGTTGTTTTATTTTACAGGCTTGTAATCAAAGCTGGCTTCTTGCCCATGTTATTATGCTTTATTTCAAAACAGTCACATAAGGTTTGTGCCTAAGCCCACTGAATTCAGTGGAAATCTTTCTGCTAATAAGAACTGGCTCAGGCTCTTACTGCAGTCCTGTTTCAGTGTGGGCATAAAATAACAGCAGATGCTTAATCCGAAAAGCCACTTTGCAGTGATAGTCTAGGGTCCATTAGGCTCTAGAGCACTACTCTATTTCTGCTTTGGTTTGAAGGGGGGTGGTAAGAAATAGATGTTTTTGCCTAGGGGAATGCGTTGTCTCTTCCTTGTCTCTTCCACTGATCACCTACACAGAAGCTTTGGCATTGTTGCACTCAAGCAGTCAAGCTAGTATCTATACCTCTAAAAGGCATATGAACACTCAAGACAGAAGTGTTTGAGCACATAAAACTAATATTGGGCATCACAGCTTCTAAACTAAAGCAAAACAAGTCTGGTGTACAGCGTCACTGCAAATGGAAATAGTTGTCATACAGCAGAGCAGCCTCAGGCTGACAGTTAGGTTTTTGTTGAGCAGAAGAGCTGTATCAGTCAAAATGGCAGAGTTTTCCCCAGCCTGCTCCCTGTTCTCCCCAGCTCTGTCTGCCTGCTTGGTCCACAGGCAGGTTCCCTGATGTTGGCCTGCCAGAGGCAGGCAGAATACTGCACAGATGCCCAATGTTTAGAATTCATCCCTTACCCATGGAAAAAGGCATGTTTTGCTGAATGGATTTTTGTGGGTAGCACTGCAGCCTGCTTCATCTTCCATTCAGAGGCTTCCTGGAATAAGGCAGTGTCTCCTTTAACAAAACTGCTGCCATATACTCACACTCATAGGGAGTTCAGCAGAACAGTGAGCTCCCATCCACTCTCATACTTAATAATGACTGACAAGCAAAGATGTTCTGCTTTAAAAAATAGAATATTTTTAGGTGAAGAAGCTACTTGTGTATTAGATTGGTTTAACTCAAACCACTGGAACTTAGTATAAGCAACAATAAAACTGGACACAAAAAATCTACAGAATGGATGCTAATTTACAACTGACCATGCTCTACAAATTTTATCCAGTTCCCGAAATCCTTTTTTTGGTTAGTAGCTCCAGTTGTAGGTAAGGCAAAATTTTAAAGACCATTTGCTTACAGAAAAACAAACCAAAATTCACACATATCCTAACAAATTTACCCTCTTATTGACACAGTTCTTCAGGACAAAAATCAGAGGACATTCTTAAACCATCGGGAAGATGTCCCATCTATAAACACAAAGACCTGTAGTACAACTTAAGGGCTGATATACTGCATTCAGCAACTTTTAATTCCAGTGTTAATATTATAGACAATTTCTATTTATATACATATACTATCCCTTTAAACATCAACAAAATCAATAACGAGAAAGAGAGAAGCAAACATCAGGAAGGAAAGGCTGTAGTCAAATGTTGATTACACCTTACATGTAGCACTGATGAAAGAAAAGGAAGCTCAACGCCACCACTCAACTTCATGGCCACAAAGCTTACACAATGTTAACGATTTAGTCAGAGTTTTTTATGATAAAAAGCTTTTTTATTTAAACATCACTAACAACCAAGTAATACTGGGAGTTAAAAATGTGTATATATGACCATCAGTTTGAAAACAAAAACTACACGGACAAGAACATGTAAAGCAGGATGATCCTACCCACTTAAACTACGGCAAACTCGCAGCTGCTTGGGGAGGGTGAACCCCAGGACTCCCAGCTGTGACCCCCAGTCCAGGAGCAGCTGCCATGGCCCCAACAGCGAAGGGCAGGAGAGGATGGGGCTTGGGGGCGGGTGTCTCTGTGTTTTTGTATTGTTCATTTGCTTTTTAAAAAAGGAAGACTATAGTTAGACTCTCCTTTCTCCCTCCCTCCCTTCTTACACCACCAACCTCGCATCGAAACCCCTTTCGCCCCCGAAGGGTTAAAGCCGCCCGCCCCTCCAGGCGCTGCCAGGCAGGAGGCCTCTCCGCTCCCCCGCCCCGCTCCCGCCCGAGCTGCTTTATTCGCCGGCCTCTCACCCCGAGCCTGCTTATTTGGCAGTTTCTCAAGTTACTCCCCTCAGGCAGCTTGAGCCAGTAAAACTAGATCCTTTCATCTCGGCGGAGCTTACTGACAACCAGCCGTCTGGTTTCCTAGGAAACAAAATCTTGGCTAGAAATAGTGAATCATTTCCAGGTCACTTTCAACATGGAGAGTGGAGCAGGGAAGCACTGGACTGAGGAGGAGGTTAAAGCCTTGTTAAGCGTCTGGTCAGAAAAAAACATCAGAAAGCAACTCCACGGCACCCTGAGGAATAAAGGAATATTTATCTACATTGCTAAGAGGTTGCAGGAGTTAGGAGTTTGCAGGGATTGGAAACAGTGCCGTGCAAAGTATAAAAATCTGAAGTATGAATACAGAACGGTTAAATATGCCCACAACTCTGGGGATGGCACTAAAACCATGAAGTTTTTCCATGATCTGGATGCCATATTGCGATATGAACCTGTCACACAATTAGCAGCAGAAGAAAACGGCAGGTGTTCTGTGACCGAGGCGCAGCTCAACACAAGCCCCACAACAGAGAGCACGCAAGGTAAAAAAAAACCTCTTTTTGCTTCTATTTTTTTCGCTCTTTGCTTAAAAAACCAGAGGGCACAAACCCGAAGCCCGAGTTCACTCGAGCCGAAGCTGAGGTTGCGCAGCCCCGGCAGCAGTTGGAAGTGACTTGATGCACTCCTCGCACAGGGGAATAAAATGTTAGCACCCACCAGTGTCGAAGTCTGTAAATACAGCGTAATTCTAGCAAAATTATGCTTTTATTGCAGCCTCGGTGAATACTTGCTGGTCTCAAGGCTCCTGCACTTGGTTGAAACATACTAGGAAAATCTGTTTTCTTTTTCTGTTGACATTTGTTCGCAGTACTTTCAAAGCATAGTTTGTAGAGCTCAGATTCAGATGTAGACTTAAAGGAAGATAAAAGGTTGAAACTGGTTTGGTGTTTTTTTGTGTGTGATACAAGTGAAATTTAGGACTTTTATTTCTCTGCAACTGAAAATTTAAGTGTGATGACTAAAGGTAAATTAAATTATTTTGTAAGCAGTTTAACTTAAATATTTAAGAACCAGAAGGTTGTTTAATAACTTCTCATTAAAAAATGTAATGTAGTGAGGAAAGTAAAAATCAACGTGTTTATTAGACTGTTTTGAAGCAAACCAAATAAATACAACTGCTTTTATTCTGAAGGGGGTTTTAGCAAATGATTTGCATCTCTTGCTTTATTCAACCCCCTCTACATATGCATTTAAGCTGTGCTTAACATTTCATTAGGGTCAATCTGCTATTTGACATCACTCAAATCTCCTTTCACATCCTAAAAGTCACAGAAGGGTAAGACCCAGTAATAGTTAAAAGTACCAAAATAAGATGGCTAAAAAGAGAAATGAAGAGCTTAGCCGTTTGTTCCCACGGTATGTGGCAATTTACATTAATTGAGATTGCTGATCTTTTAAGAAAACAAAAACCTCAATGTTAGTATCAGGGGAGATTGCCAAAGGCACAGGGAGGAGCTGAACATCTAGCTTGCCCTTGTATGCTTCCACATCTCCCTCCACAGTATGTTTTACAGGTCTGAGGAAAAGAATTTGCCATTTTTTTCTTGTCATTGTTTACCTTAACAAAAAGCTTGACCTTAATTTGTCATCACTAGCACTGTCAAAGCAATTTTAAATCAAAATGGCAAATTTGTAATACTTCAATGTGCTCTCTGCAATTGTGTAATACGATCCATTTTTATTTTTAAACTTGGAGAAGGAAGGTTAATACACTGTTACACTTTTCACGATTACATAAAACTAAAATAGTGTCCTTTATGTGAGGATCTGCCCTTAGTTTACCCTCTGTGTTTTGATGTAGTTTACACCAATTGTTAATCCTAATTCTCATCTGCCTTAGACCTCTAGCAAATTTGAATCAGAAAAGGTTAATTTCAGTTATGAATACCAAACTAGAATATATATTTTAAAAAATTACCTCAAGGTGATGCACACCTCATTTTTCAGCATTAGAAGAGTCTGTTATTTAAAGTGATACAAATAAATCTGTCAATAAATGCACAGTCATTTATGTTACTCCCTTAAAAAAAAAATGCAAATAACTGTAATAATGCAACACTAACAGGAATGTAAATGCAAATACTTTCACAACGGCCTTAATTCAGCCACAGAGAAAACATACTAAGATAGAAATGTGTCCTGCAGCTCTGCAGAATGCATCCGTCCCTAACAAGGGGCAGAGAGAACAGCTCTGAGAGCACCAACTTCATTTAAGAACGCAAGTCGAGCCAGTAACTCTGTACTAGAGGCCCAGCCCTTTTCTGGCTGCGGTCAGTTGCGATCTCTGCCCAGCTCAGTACTTTGGAAGGGCATTTGTAAGGCGAAAACGGCATCTCTGGCTCTGCAGCTGATGCTCCCACGCACTTCTGTGGGCACAGATCTGACGGGGTCACTCCCATATGAGGGAACGCGACTCCCTCAGCTGGCGATGGCAGCCGCCAACCCCCTGCCTCAGCCGCCAGCCCCCTGCCCCAGCCGGCTTCCCTCTGCTCCAGCAACCAACCCCCTGCCCCAGCCCGCTCCCCTCTGCTCCAGCCCCCCACCCCCTGCCCCAGCCGGCTACCCTCTGCTCCAGCCGCCAGCCCCCTGCCCCAGCCGGCTACCTGCCTGGAGCGCACGGCCCGCGGGAGGACAGGGCAGGCCCCGATGTGGGCATCCTCTGACCTAAGGCAAACTGACCGAAGTACATCCCTGCCGGGCTTGTTCCTTTCAAGAACAGTGTTACAGGAACGTAGGGGGAAAGGTGCCTCCCCTCTTTAAAAAGGGCCGAGGAGCCTTATTTTGACAAGAGCTGGAGGTACCAAGGATCTCTAGGCCTGTGACTTGGGTAGAAAGAACAAAATGCTATCAACAAGCTAAAACCTGTGCTAAATAATACTGTCCACCATGCATGTCTTTAAGAACCTATTAACTATGCTTGCTAGTTTTGTTTAAAAAGCATGATGAGGGACACACAGGGTGTTCTCCACAAGAAATTACTGTATTTTTACCATTCCGCTTAGCCTCAGTCTAAATATTCACACCCATCCTAAAGTAAAGCTACTAAAGCTTGCCTTTGTGTTTGATTTGTGTGATTATCTCAGCTACTGAGAGCCTTCTGGGGAAGGGGAATGGAAAGGAAGACAAAAAGTGTTTTTATGGGAGTGGATGGTATCTGTGTAGTGTCTCCTTGAGGTTATTTTTCATATCTTGTAAATTCAGTTCTCTTTTGGATGTGTAACCCAAGAAACGAATACTTAAAATAACAAATCTAAGAGAGAGGTGTCTGTGGACAAACTTGGTAGCAACACAGACACCAATTCCCAGCTCATTCATGGGAAGATGACACTTTTTGCATAAGTACATACAGCAGTGCAAGACAGTGATGTTCACTTTGTCCTCCCAAAATACACGTCCAGAGCCATAGCTTAAATTATCATTAAAAAATTAAGAAACAACTGAATATGTTCACTTCTTTTAAAATTTAGTTTGTGTATTGTCCCATTAATCAACAGCCATGAAAATGCATGTAGTGATTCATGGTGCACTATAAAAAATGGTATCAGCAGTAAGAATATTCTCATATGTATAAAACTCAGACAGCTACCAGAAATGCAAAAAGAACCTTCAGAAATGCCTACTTGAAAATGCCATTCATATATAGTTTTCCATGTCTGGATTTCAACATTAAACATTGACAAGTATTTTATATACATGTATTTTTTTAAATACATGTGCAATACTCATCTTGAGTAACTTTTTTGCTCAGCAGATGTTTTTTCCCCTCATAAAATATTTTAACAGATGTGTTAACTATTCTTACTTAAAATATTAAATTGTTCTTCTTTAATATTACAATGTAATTAAACCTGCTCCTATAATCCATGGCACACTTAGCAGCCTTCCAGGAGAGAATTTATGTCCCCTCTCCATAGTTTGCTTTGCAGTTCTTAGGCAGATGAAACACCAATCCTGGCACTAGAGGTGGAGGCATCAGCACACCTTTCCCTCCATCAGCCTTGCAGCAGCTCCTGCCAGAGAAGCAAGGCTGAGAGCTGGGAGCAATTGGAGATCAGGCTGCTGCATCTATGAGTCATTCTGAGCCTTGCTGAAAGTCAGGAGGATTTAGGATAATGTTTTCAAATTAATCCAAATGCAGTTTTCAGTTTCACCTACGTCAGGGATAGCAGGTTGCATCCTAACCACGCCTCATTACCCTTCCTTGTGACCAACTGCTGCAGCACCTTTGAACAGGGAGCTTTGATCTGCCTGACCTACCTCACTGGTGCTGACAGCACCTCAACTCCTCATAGTGTTATTACCACAGAACAACTTAAAAGTCTGTCATCTCTGAATATTAAGCTGATTCAGAACATGACCTACATATGCTGCTTTCCAAACTTACACAGCAGTTGCTATAATACTGATTTAAACACATGTAGGAATGCTGTAGTGTGAAAAGGTAGACTGAATCCTGTCAGCTACAAATATGTCTGCTCTCTAGTCATAGTATTTTCCTGCTTTTCCTGTGCCATTAATGAATTCATGAATTATCCATAGATTTCCAGAACTCTTTGCAGAACATTCTTGCTTTCTTCATGCTCTTTTCTGAATGTTTTGCTTGGTTACATAAATGGATTTGTGTTCATCTGAATCTACATGCAAAGTCCACTTTTATCTGCTATCAAACTACACTTTTAATGTGCTATCCACCACAAATACTGAGCCAGAAAAGTATATAAATCACTAGTGTCATGTCAGTTTCTACAGGAATTTACAAATACATTTCAAACAGGCTTCATATGCAAGATATAAAATAATTTAATTTACCTCCTGTAACTTCTGTCCCCTTATGGGGTCAGGCCAAATTAATTTAAAATTTAATACAATTAAGTGTGGCAATTACAAAGTCAATACTCTTCTCATTGTGTATGGACATTTTCACTTAAACTAATATAAGCTAATCTTGTCCATACGTATTTTTCATCTAAAAACTCTTTCCTTCCCAGGTGAAATATCAGTGTCTTTAGAAGATGATGAGGATGCTCCAGGAGATCCACTACTTTTTATGTCCCATGTCAGACCAGTTCAACTAGGTATAGTATGATGGTGCAAGGAGATCAAAAACTAAAAAGCAGTATGACTGCCAGAGCCATTTCTGATAGCTTGAATATGCTGTCAGTCTGCTTCTGATCCACACTTCTTTAAAGTAGCCACTTCTGCACCATCTTCTTCCCAGTTCTAGTACTCAGCAGTCTCATGGCATCACTTGATCCTAACCACCATATATCCTGTAACACCTGCATGATTACTGTTCACATTCAAAATACATCCCATGCTGTAGCTTAATCACAGTAACCACATTAATCACAGTAACTCTGTTAAATGCTAGTGAAAACTGTATCAGATGATAGTGTGTGATACCCATGACAACTTGGGGATTTTATTTAACTCATGTAATTTCTTCTTAAAGTAGCAAGAGTGAATGGCCCAAGCCAGGAGAGATATGCAGAGGTCAGACCTGTCCACTGAGCAGTCCAGATCTGCAGTGGTTTCCAAAGCAACTGTATCCTCTTTCCAAGCAAGGCATGGTCAGCAATACTTTAGTCCAGCCAACCATACAACTGATTTGGAAACTGTCCTGTTATGGTAGTTTTGCTTAGGAATGTCAATACAGAGCAAAGGCATGAATCTGGCAATCCAGAAAGAGGAAGAAGATCCTAGAGTATGAGCCCTTTCAAGGGACTCCTAAAGGGAATGGAAAAACCTGAACACATTTTAGGCAGAATTAGGCAACCGATGAGCTGATTTCTTGCTTGGATGAACAGCAGCACTGCTCTGACTTTCCTATGTGCTCTTTGCATTTTTTACATACTCTCTATACCTTAGTATACATCCTATTTCAGTTATAACAACTTCACTGAAAAATCTCCAAGGCATACTAAGAGAGAAAACAAGGCCCCAACTAAATCTACAGCTTTTACACACTACACCCCTCTTCCAGCATAACAGAAAATTGTCAGGGTCGGGACAGCCCTTTAGACTTAAAACAGATGCTCTCTGTGAACCCCCCTCCCTCCCCAATGGGGAAGAGAAAGGGAATATGGGAGAGAAACTTAATGATTATAAAAGGAAACTATAACAGCTTTAATGAA